>ML660774.1:10086200-10172021 GCA_007570785.1 Antilocapra americana
TGTGTGTGTGTGTACACGTATGTGACCACTGTGTGTGTGTGTGTACACGTACATGACCACTCTGTGTGTGTGTGTGTGTGTGTGTGTGTGTGTATACATAGGTGAACACTCAGCTGTCAGGCTTGCTGTACAAGTACTTGAAAAGGGGAGCTTAGGACTTGAAAAAAGTAATTGATTAAATTGTTAATTCAAGTAGCACATGAGACCAGAAATTCTTAATTGGAAAATCTGACTTTCACTATATTGAATAGAGGCAATGATGGCGAAACATTTACTAAAGATAAAGTCTACGGGTTGAACCTAGAAGAAAATCATGAAAACCAAGCTAAGGTTTATAAATGTTGATAATTATATATTGTGTGAAAGGATTTGGCTTTACACTGAGGCCATAGATGTGCAATATTGCTTAAAAGAATGGGACTGAATATATCAATGACGTTATACCTATGTCATACACCCATATACATATTTATGCTTATTTTCATATCCATATTTTACCTCTAATTATAAACACACACACAGAACTAGAAGTCCATCAAATCTAATTTGTAACTGATGCCCTCCAGTGTACTCCTGGGATCCTTTTTGGACTGAGGTTGTTGACAAAACTTTTGGTTTTCCAAAGATATTAGTTTTATCCTATACAATTACACTTGCCCAAATTCAATGTCCCTTGTCATTATCTTTATAATCTTATGTCTTTCTTGTGAAGGAGTCACCACGGCATGTGGCAATTTTTTCCTGGATGACCACATCTCTGTATTCATTTCTCAATTGCCTCAAATGATAAAATAAATATTTTCTTTTTTTTTCAAAGCATGTAAATATATCTATTATAATTAGCATAAATATATAAAATTTTAAAATTCTACATCAGGTTATCAACTTAGCACTTGAATCTGAATGTTACAGTTCAGAAGGGATAATAAAGACTCTCTGTTCATAACATGACAAAGAAAGGACCAGAAGTTATATGACTTGTGAAAGCTGAAACAATTATAATATTGGAAGTCATATTCTAATTTTTAATTTAATTATAAATTAAAATTTATGTTTAATTATTTTAAATATATAATAGTATGAAAAGTGAAAGTGTTAGTTGCTCAGTGAGGTTCAACTCTTTGTGACCTTATGGACTGCAGCCCACCAGGCTCCTCTCTCCATGGAATTCTCCAGGCAGAAATACTGTAGTGGGTAGCCATTCCCTTCTCCAGAGGATCTTCCCAACCCAATGATCAAACCCGAGTCTCTTGCATTGCAGGCAGATTCCTTCATCTGATTCTTTACCTATATTCCTTAGTGGAAACCAGCTACGGACCAATGGGACTGTTTAACAAGTGATAAGATTTTTGTTGTATTTGTTTCAGATGTCTGTCTTTAAGAAGAAAAGGAAAGACAAAGGATACCAGTTTCCCAGGTCTATATTCCATTCACAATACCCTGCTGGTTGTTCTCAGTTTGGAATTATTGCTAATTTTTATTTTTGTAGAAGGTTAATAGTGTTTACTTTTCAAAGGACTTTCATCTATTAGCACATTGATTCTCCCCGTACACTTGAGAAATAGTTAGGACACATATTTCTCTACATTTTATGGACAAGCATAGAAATGTTAAATGACATGCTCAAGATGTCAAGTGAATCAGAGAGCTGGAGCAACCTCTGGTTGCAAACCTGTATATATACTGATGTGCCACACTGCATTAGTCACAGCTTGATAGCTCAGCATCAGAATATGAGTGTAATACAAAGAGAAACACATTTCAAGGCACAGTTAGATCTCTGAATTTTTAAAGACTCTAAACCTTTCAATATTTGACTCTAACCAGAGTTGCAAACTCATAGGGAAAACTTTAATAAACCTTTGAGACTCTTATAAGCTACTAATTGATTTTTTACCTGTATCACCTTACCCATTTCCAAGGTATTTTCACATAGTATCTTTGTTTAATCATCCCAACCACTCTACAAGGCAGGAATTGGGTTAATAATCGATTGGCCAGTGAGAAAATGAAACTGCTTAAAAGTCACACGTTAATAGTCATGCAAGCCAGTCAGTAGTCCTCAATCTTTGCTGCACATTAAAATCATCTGGGGACCTTTTAAAATTCTCAAATTCCAAGTCACATCCTGTATTAAAAAATGAGAATGACCGGGAGTGGGTTCCCAGTGACTTTTGAAGATCCCAGATGATTCCAGCGTGCAGTCAAATTCAGAAGCCACTGGTGTAAGCAGTGGCCACACGACAGTTGCTCCCACTCCAGTGTTTTTTCCTCTAGAGAATGGAGGTGCACTCTTAGATAATCTTGCTATCTTTCCTTAGGACATCAGCTACCAGCAGTGTTAAAAAACAATTTGCCCTTTCTTTTGATCTTCATTTCCATGTGTGGTTAGAAACATTGCTTTGTATAATATGCAGTCATCTGAGGCAGTGACCTTTAATAACCTTGATTTTATTTTTAGCTCACCTTGTCTATGACCTATGAGCTTATTCTTGTTACAACAATGAACAGCAATTTCTTTCTTTTTAATTTGGATTTTAAGTATAATGAAGAAACTTTGAACACCTGTACTTTGAAGATGGAAACAGAAAAGTTGTGAATCATTACTTGATCAAATTTGCTTTTTCTGTAAGCTTCACATACCAACAGTCTTGGATGAGTTCAGGAGAGCAAGGTACTGTCCATTTTTATGATATAAGTTATCAATTGGGGGATAATGAGTATCCCTCAGGACTCTCCTCTTTATTGCTTAATAAGTAGTTCTCCAAGAAACCTCAATCCATGTGTCTCCCTCTCATTCTTGGATCATGAAGGGCATTTTGGGAACCATATAACCCAGACATCATAGTAAAGAAACAGACATAATCATCACCACCATGCAAACAGAAATTGTTCAACTAGATCTCAGAAATGTGGACACAGAATGTTCCCTTAGTCTGGAACAAGATAGACTGGAGAAGATCTATGTTTCAGTCCTTCATCTCCTGGGAGAACATGGATTCAGAAATGAGAAGACAAGAAGTGTCAATACTGCTACTGATTATCTACTGTTACTCAGGGCCTCAAGTAACAAACATAGAAGTTATGAGTCTACACTATAAATGATGCTCTCAAGCAGCTTCCTAGACCTCTAGTGTCTGGGGAGGAAGGTCAGACATTGTATCAATATAAATAATCACTTCATTAGAAGCAATTTCAGTATAATTTGACTTCACTTTGCCATTTGATCTATTTTTTAAATTTATTTTTAATTGAAGGATAATCACTTTACAGCAGTGCATTGGTTTCTGCCAGACATCAACATGAATCAGCCATAGGTATACCTTTGCCCCTCCCTCCTGAACCTCCCTCTCCATCCCACCCCTCTAGGTTGTCACAGAGCCCCAGTCTGAGTTCCCTGAGTCATACAGCAAATTCCCACTGGCTGTTTTACACATGGTAATGTATGTTTCCATGTTACTTGCTCCATACATCCCACCCTCTCCTTCCTCCCTGTCCCCGTGTCCATAAGTCTGCTCTCTATGGCTATTTGACATCTTTTGGTGATAATATATCAACAGGCTACCTTTTTCTCATAGTGAAAATAATCATCTTAAAACCATCACATAGCTCACTGAACTTTTTATTCCTACATAAGAAAAGTCAATCTTCAGATATAACTCATACTGAATTAATTTGCTCCTTGGACTAACAGTTAAGTTATTGAAAAATGCTTGAAATGATTTAACAATGAAGACTAATGGATCCCCTTAATTTTGACACTGTAAATCTTACAAATTTTAATCAATGTAACATTTTCATGAGTCAAATGCTCTCTTAAGTAGGAGATATTAAATGGCATTAATAAAAATTTTTATCTAATGAAACTGTTTGTAATGTCCTCTTTTAGAAAAGCATACTTCTTAAAGACTAGTATACAAATGATTTTGCTTGAATCATAATTAAACCTAAAATAAAATAAGTTTTCTGAATGGTAATTAATGTCTAAATCTTTTTCTACAGGGCCTATTTTACGATTGATCTTCAGGGGTCCCATATTAAATAGTCCTCACAAAGTGTAAAGAATTTTATTTTCTCTTTCCAGTTTCCATAGCACTGAGTAAATAACACAAATTATCTGATTTTAAAACTTTGTGTTAGAAGGTTGCTATACTAATTTGTGATATCAGGATTACCATTGTAATTAGTTTGCAAAATAATCAATATGTTGCATTAGGACAGGGCATATATCCCTGTGCCTCAAATTCCATAGTGTGACAGAAAAGATTATTTTTAATACGATAAATGTAATGCAGAGTAGGGAAAAAAGA
Organism: Antilocapra americana; assembly: GCA_007570785.1. Classification (NCBI taxonomy): domain Eukaryota; kingdom Metazoa; phylum Chordata; class Mammalia; order Artiodactyla; family Antilocapridae; genus Antilocapra; species Antilocapra americana. The sequence goes on from ML660774.1 coordinate 10,090,511, forward strand.
TATAGTGTCATTAAAGCAAATAAATTTACGGGATGCTTGAAAGACAGAAAAAACACAATATCTAGTCTATGGAGAATTAAAGTCAAAGAAGTAAAAGTCCACAACAAGTGCAGGAGAGGTGTTTTTATTGAGGAAAGAGGTGTGGAAGTTTAAGGTTAAGAGTCGGTGGGTGAGAGTTCTCAGTTCGTGTCATTTCTCAGTTCATGCCCTGAGAAACCTGTCATGATTAAGTGGAGAGGGATTAAGAGAAGCAGGACATTTGACAAATACTGGCACCTACAGTACATTCCTGTTAAGAAAGCAGATAGTGATGAAACTGCCTCCAGGTTATAACACAAATGCAGGAACAAGACCAGAGATTCTGGACATTTCTCCAGGTAATTGCTGATCCTCAAAAGGGCTGATATCTCTCATACAAGGGGTCAAGTCCTGCCTTTCAGACTTAAGTAAATGTAATAGGAAGATAAATAGGAATTCTAAAATATAAGTTTGAGCAGACAATCCCAAATCCTCAATATTGGAAGAAAATCAAACTAAAAAGAAGATAATCATAACAGAACTAATATTCAACGGAACAAACAGAGCTAACAGAGACTTGAGAAAAAATATAGATGCATTGCAAATCTTCAGAGATAAACAACAAGATATTCTACCCCCTAATAAAGGATCTTCACAGACACGTTTTTGGAATTAAAATGTTCACTTTTTAAAGCTCAACCAATGGAGTAAAGAGTGGAATGGGCAATTCTGAAAATAAAGTAAATCAAGTAGATGATTATATTTAGGCATTTCCTAAGAATATCAGGCAAAAAGTGAAGAAAACAGGTCATAAGTTAAGGAACATGGAAGCTATATCCAGAAGTCCAACAATCTATCTGAAATTTGAGAAGAGGAAGTAGGAAGCATGGGGGAAGGGCTGCCTATAAGAAATGAGAAGGAAATACATATTCCAAGTCCTTTGCTTTTCCCTTTTAGTCCATTAGAAACATTTTCTCCATGTTGACAGCTTCAGCACAGTCTAAAAGGATCAAATAATATTTGTTTACAGTCCTGATTTTGAAATAGTCTTGTAAAATGTTATAGTGAAGATAGTGGTAACACAGATCATCAATTAAACCTCAGCATTTGTATGTGTCTTCACCCAATACTGTTCTCCTGGTCTCAACAACTCAGATATTAAAGATAACGCTCAACTTAGTCAACACAGGGATTTCCATACATTTTCTCTAAATGTAATCGCAAACTTAAAATTCCAGATGAATCAAATTTTCATGAAAGGAATGCACTGAGGTTCCACCAATCAAGCATCACCAATATGCTGAACCCTCTCATGTGCTCAATACAGAAAGCTTGCAAGCTATAAGGAATTAAGGCTTCCATATCTTAAATTATGCTTTCTCCATCATGCAATCTCAAATCTTCATCACATTAACAAATTAGTTCCCACCCCCCCATGGTAGACATGGAACTTTAAGACTCTTAAACATGTTTTAAGTATGTGTAAATATTGACCATCTGATTTTTTCATTTTCCTTATGTCAATGATAAGTAATTTGTAGTGCTTTTTCTCTTAACCAAAATTATGTCTACTATTTTATGAATTCTATTGTAAATTCTTCATATGGCAGAGGAGACCCATTCCTGCATTTGTTTGTTTGGACTGAAAAATGCAATTTTTAATAGCTGTATTAATGTTTACAGCAGAATTAAGATTTATTAGAATCACTCCACAGAGCAATATTGTAGAGAATTTATGAACTGTAAAACTGCTCTAAAGGTCACTTGAGATGCAAAAGTTTAATTTGGAGTATCATGTTATGGTACCGAGCTACTACACTCAGTGCTTGTTAAAATACAAGGTTTAAGGATAGTTGCTTCAGTCTGCAGAGTTTATGAACTTCAACAAAAATAATTCATATTACCTAATATTTTACATAGGTTTGGTTTCTTTAAGGTCTGTTCACAAATCCACAACTTATCTCATATGTAAAGTAGTGAAGAAAACCAATACAAATTTGATCTTGCTTCTGGCTTCCCTGGTGGCTCAGATGGTAAGACGTTTGTCTGCAAAGTGGGAGACCTGGGTTCATTCCCTGGGTTGGGAAGATCCCGTGGAGAAGGAAATGGCAACCCACTCCAGTAGTCTTGCCTAGAAAATCCCATGGATGGAAGAGCCTGGTAGGCTACAGTCCATGAGGTCGCAAAGAGTCGGACACAACTGAGCAACTTCCTTTTTCTGAAGTTCACTGTTGTTTTATACAGCACACTGCATATCATTACTTATCCAACTTTTCACATTTACTATTATTATCTATCTTTATTTGGATACAAAGATTTGTATGAAGGAATAAGTTCTCAAGAGCTATAACAAAAATGAACAAGACAAGTATTTGTAACAGAAGCATTTGGGAAGCCATTACTAAACCAGATTGTGGATTATAAAAGTGTCTTAATTGGTGATATTATATTTGTATACATGCCGGCATATGCAAAATTATAAAACAACCCAAGCAAGTAAATGTAAAGAGAATTATCTATGTTAGAGATTTATAATTCTTTAGCATGCTAAATACTATACAACGAAGCATAATAAAATAGAAAGAAAATATAAACAATAGCAAGGCTCTTTAAATTTTTTCTATAACAGATTATATTAAAGATAAAAATAATATAAAATTACTTTTCTATGATTTGATCATACATCAAAAGCATATTTATTAAAGATCAAAAATGTAGAATCAGAATATTTAATGTATGTGAGATTTCTAGACATTACAATAACAAACTACAGCTTCATCACAGCGTTTACTCTGTATATCTTAGACTGTAAAAGAGTGAACACATCTCATGATTAAATAAAGATTTAAAGAGCTGTAATTTAATTACATTTAAACCAAAGAACTATCATGAAATCAGATGATTCAGTTCTCCCTTTTGAAATTAAAAAGGTGAAGATGATGCCTTCAAAATATCTAAGACTGCATTATTTTTCCCACCATGAAAAAAGTGTAGCTGAAACATTTTACATATCTATAATTTACTGAACATTTTGCTAAACAATACTTTAAAATGTTTTTTCTTAACAACCCTATGTCAGAGATACTATTATTATCAGTATTTTCAGGATGGGAAACCTAAAGCTCAGAGAGCTTAAATAACATACCTCAGATCACACAGACATATAATGAGGTAACTCTTGCACCAGTGGTTCAAGTCTATTTTCTTATAAGTACATTATACCCTATGGTACTGTATTTACGCTAAGGTCTGTTAGACAGGACAGAAGAAAACACTCAGAAAAATGAATCAGAGCTTACTGTAGAAATTATAACTGTTTCAATTTGGAGGACTGCGTGTTGTTAAATATTCAGACTATGTCTCTACCTCAGTTCAGTTCAGTTCAGTTGCTCAGTCGTGTCAGACTCTTTGTGATCCCATGAACCGCAGCACGCCAGGCCTCCCTGTCCATCACCAACTCCCAGAGTTTACCCAAACTCATGTCCATCGAGTCGGTGATGCCATCCAGCCTTCTCGTCCTCTGTCATCCCCTTCTCTTCCTGCCCTCAGTCTTTCCCAGCAACAGGGTCTTTCCAAATGAGTCAGCCCTTCGCACCAGGTGTCTCTACCTCAAGTGGTAGGTAATGTATAAAAAAGTGACTTCAATACTGACTCCTCTTCCTCTAACACAGTTCAGTGTTCACAATCTCTTTAGCTGTTTTCAATCTCACCATCTTTTTTGGCTTCATGTACAGGGTCATGTTTTCCAGCAGATCTAATCAACCCAACAACACCCATCTCTTTGGATTGAGAAACTGGGAATAAAATGGGTTTTTTTTCTTGGATAATAGTTCAATGACTCAGACCACAAACCCATCAGGATCACATACTGCCTTCAGAATTAGCTCAGTGGGTTCAACAACACATAATTCTGAGTATCAGTCAGTCCACACCCATATCCCAAGTTACCACTCTCTTTGAGATATGATCCTATCCAATAACACTTTTACTGATCTCTCGTATATATTCTGTGCTCCTCTGAGTCATAAAATTTTATAAAATTTATTTCTAAGGCTTATACATCATTCACAGATATTTGAAAGTGAGAAGATTTTTATATCCTCTTTGTATGCTCATTGTCACTAACGGTATTACACAGGGTTGTGTGATAACAGGAATGCATGTATATAGGGCACATTTATGAGGCTGATTAAGTTTATCTGGCACAGATCATCTAAATAATTTAAATAATGAGCCTTGAAGAACTCTAGACAGAGGACAGAACTATTAGCAGTTAGTATTTCATTATGACTCAAGGAAATAAATTTCTCCTAAATATTCAAAATCAAAGTATATTTTAGAGGCTGTAGCATAAAAAGCAGAACCATGTGGAAAGACTATCCTAGTCATGACTAGAGAGCTCTTAATCTACCACTAAATAAAATTTTTCCATCATTCTAGAGAGGCAGGTTTCTAGAATATGCTAGTTGTATGGGCTTCCCTGGTGCCTCAGACAATAAAGAATCTACCTGCAATGCACAAGACCTGGGTTTGATCCCTGGGTCTGCAAGATTCCCTGGAGAAGAGAACTGCTACCCACTCCAATATTCTTGCCTGGAGAATTCCATGAGCAGAGGAGCCACAAAGAGCTGGACAAGACTGAATGACTAACACACTTGCCTTGCCTTGCCTGCACTTACATATAATTAGTAATGTGTATATAACCTTACTCACGACTTAGTATAAGCACATATATGACTATACTTACTCTCTAACTATGAATACATTTTCCAACTAGTCCTTGAGTTATATTTTTAAAGTTTGCATAAAATATAACTTTGAAATGTATTACAGTGAGGGACCAAATCTATGGAAACTAATCAATGATTTTGATATGCAATCTAAGCTATCGAGGTAGGCAGAAACATCCTAATAGATTGGTGAATTTTCAGAGGAGTTTCAACTTGAGAGTACTACTGCACTCAGCAATAAGATATATTTGTTTTAATTAAGTCTAGAGACAGAATGTGCCTAAGAACATACACGGCATCATGCTCTAGTGCTGCTGGTAGCCGTTAGGACAACGGCCACTAGAACTGCTTCAAGTCAATGGTAATCCCTGTCTAAATCTTTCTGTCCATCTCTATTGATAAGATACAGATACAAATGTCATGTATAAATACACTTCTCACCATAATCTCACGTTCTCTTTTGTTTTTAACAGATAAATAAGGGTAATTATTTACATTTTATTTATAGCCTCTCTGCAGCTATAATTGTGACTGAATACATGGGAATAAAGTACATTGGGCTGAAACCAAAACAACCCAAGGCAAGATATTGTTTTACAGATTATTCCTTACAGGAGAAAATCTTCATTTGTCACTTCACTGCAGAAATAGTTTAATAGGTTTAAGGATAATAATACTAAAAGTATGTCTGTTTCAACAACTATGGGAAAAGATAAAGGAATGTTTATTGATTTTAAAAAGGTATAAAAATATTAATAACTTAAAAAATTTCACATATAGTACTGCAATGCTTCTGAGAAAGCAGTGTGAAACTTCTTAAACACCTAGAAACTTCTTAAACACCTTTCCCTGAGTGCTTATATCTGCACTTTTTTTAATAAGAGAAAAATGAACTTATCATAATTATACCACTGATAGTTTGTGTTTTTTGTAAATATAGTCAAACCATGCATATATTATGCTCTGCATTCTATTTATGTTATTTCATTTAATCCACATATATCTTCACAAGTAGAAATCACTACACTCATTTTACAAATTAGAAAAGAGAGGTTTCATTTTTCTCTTTCTCAGTAAGTGAAAGAACTGAGTTTTTAATCTAAGTGTGTCTGGCTCCAACATTGTATTCTCTGCATGAATTTCTGTTGCCTCATATTTGAATGCCTTCTGAGGACATGATCAGTACTGAAAATGTCCTACTAGATAGCACAGAGAACTACAGTCAATATCCTATGATAAACCATACAGAATAGAATATTAAATAAGAGGAATGCACATATGTGTATAACTGAATCAATTTGCTGTACAGCAGTAACTAACACAACACTGTAAATCAACTATACTTTAATTAAAAAAGAATTCTCAACGGTATAATTTGATTCTAGAAAATGATGGAGTCAAGCTTTAAATCCCTAGAGCAATACATTTTAAATCTAGAATCCCATACTATCCATATTATCATGTAAATATGATGATAGAGTACAATTTATTTTCAAAAATCCTAGGTCTAACATACATATAGCTTTTATGTTATTTGTGGCAAATATTCAGAATGATTAAATCTAACAGAAAAAGATACTTGAAGACTAAAATAATATATATATGTCTTATACTGGGCAGAGGACATAGGAGTAGGTCTCTAGGAAATAAAAAAAGGATGGATACATTTATGATGGGCTTCCCTGGTAGCTCTGCTGGTAAAGAATCCACTTGCAATGCAAGAGATCCTGGTTCAATTCCTGGGTTGGGAAGGTCCTCTGAAGAAAATATAGACTACCCACCCCAGAATTCTTGAGCTTCCCTGGTGGTTCAGCTCATAAAGAGTCTGCCTGTAATGTGGGAGACCTGGATTCGATCCCTGGGTTGGGAAGATCCTTCAGAGGAGGGCATGACAACCCACTCCGGTATTCTTGCCTGGATAATCCCAAGGACAAAGGAGCCTGGTAGGCTACTCCACTGGGTCACAAAGAGTGGGATACGACTGAGCGACTAAGCAAACACACAGATTTATGATAAGAAAAAAAATTTAGATTACTTTAATGTGAAAGTGGTTTTGAGATGAACAGTGAGAAATGCATAAATAACCAAGCCTATAAAATAATATTAAAAATGTAGTAGCTTTCAAAGACAAAATGAAATAAAAAGTCAATGTGATCTATAGATAGTCAAAATTTACAGGTCATTTTAATGTAAGCACTAACTCTTGATTTAACCAAAAATATGTGATGTAACAATACTGAGATATGGGAAGAGGTTGCAAGACAATATTTAACAGAGACAAATTCTCAAAAAATGTTAACAGATGATGATGCTGAAATTGATAATTAGTATTATAAGGATGATTCACTGGATCATAGAAAAAGCAAGTGAATTCCAGAAAAACATCTACTTCTGTTCATTGACTACGCTAAAGTCTTTGAATGTGTGGATCATAACAAACTGTGGAAAATTCTTAAAGAGATGGGAATACAAAACCACCATGTCTGTCTCCTGAGAAACCTGTGCAGATCAAGATGCAATAGTTAGAACTGGACATGGAACAACTGACTGGTTCAAAATTGGGAAAGGAGTACAACAAGGCTGTGTACTGTCCTGTTTATTTAACTTACAAGCAAAATACATCATACAAAATGCCAGGCTAGATGAATCACAAGCTGGAATTAAGATTGCTGGGAAAAATATCAACAACCTCAGCTATGCAGATGATACCACTCTAATGGCAGAAAGTGAAGAGGAACTAAAGAGCTTCTTAATGAGGGTGAAAGAGGGAGAGTGAAAAGCCAGGCTTAAAACAATATTCAAAAAACTACGATCTGGCATCCAGTCCCATCACTTCATGGCAAGCAGGTGGGGAGAAAGGGTAAACAGTGACATATTTTATTTTCTTGGGCTTCAAAATCACTGCAGACGGTGACTGCAGGCATGAAATTAAGATGCTTGTTCTTTGCAATAAAAAGTGAAAGTGAGTGGCTCAATGGTGTCTGACTCTTTGCAATCCATGGACTGTAGCCCCCCAGGCTCCTCTGTCCATGGAATTCTCCAGGCAAGAGTACTGGATTGGGTTGTCATTACCTTCTCCAGGGGAATCTTCCTGATCAAGGGATTGAACCTGGGTCTCCTGCATTGCAGGCAGATTCTTTACCATTTGAGCCACCAGCAAAGCCCTAACCTACGACAAACCTAGACAGTGTATTAAAAAAGCAGAGAAACTACTTTGCTGACAAAGGTCTGTATAGTCAAAGCTATGGTTTTCCAGAAGTCATGTACGAATATAAGAGTTGGGCCATAAAGACAGCTGAGCACTGAAGAATTGATGCTTTCCAATTGTAGTGCTGGAGAAGACTCTTGAGAATCCCTTGGACAGCAAAAAGATCAAACCATTCAATCCTAAAGGACATGAACTCTGAATATTCATTGGAAGGACTGAAGCTGAAGTTCCAATATTTGGCCACTGGATGCAAAGAGCTGACAAACTGTAAAAGACCTTGATGCTCTGAAAGATTGATGACAGAGTCTGAGATGGCTGGATGGCATCAGTGACTAAATGGACATGAGTTTGAGCAAATCCTGGTACATAGTGAAGTACAGGGAAGCCTGGTGTGTCCATGGGGCTGCAAGGATTTGGACACAGCTAAGCAACTGAACAACAACAACAACAACACTATAAGGATGTGACTGAGAAATAATTAGTTGCCATGACTTCAATTCAAAACTATTTACTTAAAAAATGTAAGATTTACTGTACAATATCTCAGAATGGTGGGTGGTTTTGCAAAAAGGAAATCAGTTTTGATTCTTTCATTTCATAGGGGAGCCAACACATTTTGTTTTTCTTCTTGAATCACCACTCAATGAGAGAGTTGACTTTCACAAAAAATCATCTCAAGAAATTTTTCATCTGGTCAATTCTTTACTAATAATGATAGAACATACGGTCATAAACCAGATGCACTAGTACATGCTTTGCCAAAATACTTTCCTCAATCATGTAGGTCCTAGTTTTCAAGGACATAAAAATAAACTTCTGTTATAGTCTAACAATTAAATCCCCCTAAACCATCTCTATTCTCAATAATTGAAGAAGACACTTTCAGGATGACAACAGGAAAACAACAGATCCCACTAATAGGACTAACGAATAGATCTTTTCCAAAAGTATTTGGCTAATGAATATAACTGATATAATTTTACCTGGTTATGATGATTTAAACATGATGCGTATGAGAACTACTGACTTGAGCAAAAAATTATTTAGCAATATCTGAAATGTATTTTGATAGGAATAAGCTTTATATTTAAATACACCTAATAAGAGAGCAAACTGTTCTCAAATTATCATTTGGCATGTTTCATCAATATTTTTTTCATAATTTGAAAGATCAGAATTTGAAGGTAGCTGATATAAGAATTATACTACCTAGAGAATTTTTAAGGGCTGATATAATTTAATTTTAATTTTATATTTTAATAAGTGGTACTAAGAAGAGTTTATATATGTTTTATTATTTTCCTGTTACCACCATTTCATTGAAAAAACAATGCATTCAAAAAGTGAAGTGTTACACTAATTTCCTTTTACTCTATTTTTGGAGCCAAATTTTAAAGAAAAATTTCAGTTCATATCTTTATTTTTATTTAAACATATTTATGCCATATTTTTTTCATTCTACAGAGCATAAGCATATCCTTTGGGAAGCTCTTCAAGTAGTAAAAATCCGTTTACTTTGTGAAAGTTAAGACCACAGGTCTACATGATTCTATTGAAATGGATAGATGCAATGGTTGCAGGTCAAGTAACTGGAAACACGAAAGAACTGTCAATTAATGTATTCTTCACTTAATTGTTTTGTCTCTATGAAATGGTTTTACATTGCTTGAGGCATTGTTTGAGCTTTTCTCCCTTCAAAGTGATGACCTATACTCTCAATGACAATAAATCGTTAAAATCGATGTATTTGGAGTAGTTATATAGTTTTATTTACTAATGAGCACTAGTGAATTATGTAGAGAAGCACAACATTTTCCTAGCCCTTCTTAGGGTTCCTGGCTAGGACTTAAAATTAAACTGATAAAGACAGATTAATAGGAGAAAAAGATACAAATTTTATTATTTTTTTACATGTGTATGGGTGCCTTCACAAGAGCATGAAATTGCAAAGTGACTAGAGCAGGAAATTTTTATCATTTATAAACAAACAAACAAACAAAATATACATTGTGAAGAACTGACAGAATTCTGGGGTTGGAGGTTAAGTATAAAGAAGTAATTAGAAAGATATAGACTGATTTAACAAGGTTTGTACTGACTTCTTGATCCCCAAATTCCCCATCTCTGGTGATAAAAACTTTCCAAGGAGTTTGGCCATAACTCCTTGGAAGGAAAGTTATGGCCAACCTGGATAGCATACTGAAAAGCAGAGACATTACTTTGCCAACAAAGGTTTGTCTAGTTAAGGCTATGGTTTTTCCAGTGGTCGTGTATGGATGTGAGAGTTGGACAGTGAAAAAGGCTGAGAGCCAAAGAATTGATGCTTTTGAACTGTGGTGTTAGAGAAGACTCTTGAGAGTCCCTTGGACTACAAGGAGATCCAACCAGTCCATCCTAAAGGAGATCAGTCCTGGGTGTTCATTGGGAGAACTGATGTTGAAGCTGAAACTCCAATACTTTGGCCACCTCATGCAAAGAGTTGACTCATTGGAAAAGACCCTGATTCTGGGAAGGATTGAGGGCAGGAGGAGAAGGGGATGACAGAGGATGAGATGGCATCACCGACTTTATGGACATGGGTTTGGGTAGACTCCGGGAGCTGGTGATGGACAGGGAGGCCTGGCGTGCTGCAGTTCATGGGGTCACAAAGAGTCGGACATGACTGAGCGACTAAACTGAACTAAACTGGTGATAAAAATGTATTCCTTCCGTACATTGAGGATGTTCTTCATATGGATTATCTATCTATTTTCCAGGAAGAGAGTAAGGTGAAGGGAGGTCAGAGTGACCTTCTTAATTTTACCATTTTCTCAAATTCCTTTAAGATTTGCAATATGGCAAGGTGCCATATTTTGGGGTACGGTGCCCTGAGCTCCATTACACATAACAAATGTGAAACTGTGTATTTAAAGAAATAAGCATCAGTTCAGTTCAGTTGCTCAGTCGTGTCCGACTCTTTGTGACCTCATGAACTGCAGCATGCCAGGCCTCCCTATCCATTTATACATATATACAATATATATACACACATATATATATGCATCATATATATATATAGAACACAGGCCATTCTATACTTATACACACTGTAAGGATCTGTTTTATAGATTTTATAAGGACCCTAGCTAAAACATTGAGAATAAGTGTGAAACACGGAAAGGTAGAAAGTGACCTCAGAAAACTATTATTTGGAGTTCTTGTGTCCAATTATAAATCTCCTATTGTTCACTGTTGAACATGTGAAATGTGACAGGTCTGAACTAAGATGTAGTCTAACTGTAACAACAACAAAAAAAACACACCAGAATTCAAAGCTATGATATGAAAAATTAAATATATCATTAATATTTATCAAAGTTGATTACATGTTGAGATATCTTAGATGCTTTTTAATTTGAGTTAAATAAAATATTAAAATTAATTTCACCTCTTTGGTTTCCTTTTTAATGTATCTATCTGCGGCTCAGTTGGTAAAGAATCCTCCTGCAATGCAGGAGACCTGGGTTTGATTCCTGGGTTGCGGAGATCCCCTGGAGAAGGGAAAGGCTACCAACTCCAGTATACTAGCCTAGAGAATTCCAGACTGTAGAGTCCATGGGGTCACAAAGTCCATGGGGACACGACTGAGCAACTTTCACTTTGCTTCACCTGACAACTTTAAATTGCATATGTGACTTGCATAATATTTCCATTGGACAACTCTGATTTATTCAGAAGTTATTAGACTCCTATATATGTTTAGAATGCATAGCCAACAGAATGGATTGTATATAGATGGATAATATATTGAAAGTATGGAGTCAAGGATGACAAGAGCTTTTTTGTCTGAGCACCTTGGAGGCTGAGTTCACAGTTTTAATATCAAGATGGGAAAAGTAGAAAGAGCAAGTTCGAAGACAAAGATAATAACCTGTTGGTTATATGAAGCATAAAACATTATGAATGGAAAATCTGAAAAGACAAAATGGTATATTATGCTTACTTCTAATTCCTTTCAAAGCTGCCAGTTAGAGAAAGGCAAGTTGAATGTTCTTAATTTTTGCCAGTCTGGGTACAAATGAGACCATAATAGCACATTATTTTTCTTGGCCCCTACTCTTACGACTGAGAAATGTCTCAGCCCTCAAAGTTCTAGCCAATTATTTTTGGCCGCTCATGCTTCTCTGTAAAGATGGTATGTTACTCCAATCAAGTAACAGTGGTATCTGATTGTTTTGAGCCAATGATACTCAAAGTCCAGGGCATCACAAGACAATGGTGCAGCAATGAGGCAATAATGCAACAACAGTGCAGCGTTATATAATGTGTCTGATTCGCACATTGGCTTTTACAAAAACTGTTCCGTAAGATATGGTCCCAATCCACTCTTTACTGGAGCTTAAAATAAGTATATTAGGATACACAGGCTACAAATCTATCACTGTTCCTGATATTTACTTTATTCGGGTCCACAAGTATCCCTGAACAGAATTCTGTTTTTCAATCCTACCCCACCCCCTTGTATGTGAACACAGTCAGTACACATCATTTGGGTGGCTGACCACCAGCACAGCAAACAGTGAGGCTTAAATGCTAATATAAAGTTCAGCTAAAACACTTTGCTGTAATTTGCTCAAAGAATTTTTTCCTAGTTCCTTATCCTCAGCTATAGGACATTTTGGCTTCAACAGAGGTCTTCCCTCCTTTATTGTTCTGTGCTCCAACTGCACAGAAGGTAACGATACATCAGGAAAAATGAATTTCTAGAGACTGAGAATTTGGGAAGCTATTTTGAATGCCCCAGACAACAAATAAACAAAAATGCTCTTTTGAGAAATGAAGTGTTTCCTGCCATGTCAATAAACAAGGATGTCACAGACATCACCGATTCCAGCCCTCCAGGGCACTCAGAAAGAATACCTGCAAGATGCTGTGGCCACTCCCTGTGGTGAGGCTTCAGGAACTCAGGATGTGAAAATACAGGATACTGGCCCCAAATAGCTGAGATGTGTATGAAAGGACTGACTTCAGTGAGCCCAGACTCTTGCGTCTTCCCATACAAAGAAAAATGCTAACTTCTTTTAACTTGAAATATCTGGTTTTCTTTAATTAACAGCAATCTCTTCATGTTCAAGTTATGCCCTTTGTTGTAAACCTTCTACATAACCTGGCTCCTCCCCTTGCATCCTGAGAGGAGTTCTCTCAGGGTTATTTGAGAAGCTGCCTCCTAGGCTTGAAGTCCTAAAAATTTCTACTAAACAAAATGTAACTCTCCACTTTCTGGTTGTGACTATTTTTAAGTCAATACTTTTCATAAAATGATATCTTTCTATTTGAGCTTTTAATATATTATCTCAATTTCTATTTGTGAACAAGAGCTAAAGATACTTGTGACTCTTAAGAATGGTTTATATTACAATATTTTGGCATCCAAAATATGAGCTGTGTACCAATTCATGTGAGCCAGACTTTAAATATAGCAAAATGTGTTATAATTGAAGCTCTGATTTCTCTTCCTTGTCAACTCTGATTTAGCAGTAGAGGCCTTGCCAACTTTGGGTTTGGCATGGAAATTAACTTACCTTTAAGCTATTTTCTAGTGAAAGGAGTGAAAATGCAAATAGTAAGCTAAATATTTAGTTCATCAGAAGCAATACTGTTTGAAATACTTACTCCTTAGTTTCCATGATATTTTTTGGCTTATATAAAATGTTGTTTAAGGAAAATTGGCACAAACATTTTAATTTTTTCAGTTCACTAAATCACGTTAACCTCATAACAAACCCCCTTGATTTCTGAGGCCATTATTTTTTCATTACAAATATCTGAGCAGGTGTTAAAGTTGATGTTCAATTTTCTTATTTATGTTTCCTCCTAGATCACAAATTCACAATAAAAAGACTTTAGAACAGGGTCTGGGGACCAGAGTCGATGAAAAGAAAGAGAGAAAAAAGAGAGAGAGAGAGAGAGTAGTATTGCTCGGGTTACGTGGAAAACCAATAAAGCCCATGCACAGACTTGTACTGCTCATGAAGGCACAGGGCGTCCTCTCAAGCAGGTCTTGAAAGCCTGGGCGAGAAATTGAGCTTGATAGGCTTCCACGCTCCAAAGAGAATGAAGACAGAAAGAAAGACACAAGGGACCCAAGTCTGTAGTGGAGCAAGGGTATTTTATTAGCAGAAATGCATGCTTATATATCTTCAGTAAAATGATTACTCAGCCATTACAAAGAATGAAATTCCACCAGTCGCAACAAAATGGATAGTCTAATACATACAAGGTCGCTGCAGAGAGTCACTGAAGGGAGTTACTGAAAGGAATCCAAGTAGGAGTCCTCTCCCATGATCTCAGTCCTGAGAACTGCGTGCAGCTCTACTCTTCCTTGGAATAGGAACTGATAAGGAGCAGAGAGTCCTTGGGAAATGGCACACAAAGGAAAAATGCAACATATTGGATTCCTTAAGCTGAACGTCCCCTGAAATAGAATCATCACTTGTCTTTCTTCTTAGTAGCTTAAAGTTTTCCTATGTAACAAAATCAACAATATACTAAACAAATTAAAGTGTTTTCAACTAGTATATTGTTGGTTTTGTTACACAGGAGAACTTAAAGTTACCTAAGAATAGAGATAAGTTTATCTATGAACTATTTTCTTTTTATGCATAAAATTCTCATGTATTGGGGTGGTCTCTATTCTTGTCTAATCAACTACTTTTTTATTCCTAATCTCTTACTAATATCATAGTAACTTTAAACTATACCTATATAATACAATATACATTTTTCATGCCTGCTATACCTTCAAATTTGCTATGCACTATAATAAATACCACAATGGGGTGAAATATTTTGTTCTGGCTAAATGGAATCAGAGACTAAAGAATAAATTCTGTTGCTACAAACTCCTGAACAGTAACAACAAAAACACATTTAAAAGCATGGTTATGGTTGCAAGAAAAAAGAAATGGAAAGTGAAATCTCTATGGAACAGATACAAAGAGAGCACGAATTGCAAAGAATTTGCTTTAAATACATATAGCAGTTGGAGGCACTTTGATAGAAACCTTACCTGAACATATTCCCTAATAGTTACTTTGCTTTTTATGCTTATAGGTGCAGAAGAAGCAAGCTATTGGGACAGTGTAAAGCAGAGACTTATAAAATAATCTCCCACCTAAAGTAGAGCACTCAAGGGGTTCCTTCCACCATGAAAGGGATATCAGAAAATACTGAAAAATGCCAGTAAAATGACAAAAAGCTTGTATTTTCTTTAGGCTCTGAGTAGAGGGAATATTCTAGTTCTATGATAATTCAAAGCTACAGCCTGTGTTTGGGATTGGGAAGATGATATGGTAGTTATAAAATGTGAATTTACACTACCTTCATGGTAAGGAAATTCTTTTACTGGGAAAATAACAGAAAAATATCCCTGGATCAGTGATTCCCTTGGGGAATGTGGCTCACCAGCGAAGAGAAAAATCACTCTGGGGGCAGCATTCCTCCACAAAGGCTGCAAAAATGATTTTCATAGGAGTGGCTATGGGCCACACACATGAAAAAGTTAATATGAGGTCTGGTTAGTCCCAAGTGTAATAGACTTTTATGAATATTTGCCAAAACCTGGGAGTATATTGAAAACTGCTAACTCACTTTATGAGGAAAACACAAAAGTGACACCACATCTGAGATGCTTTCCCCGTTAAAAACATACGCATGTTGTCCAAATTATTTTTAGTATTTTGTTTGCTGCCCTGTCTCCTGTCCCTAACTATAGTATCTGCATCATTTATCAAAACATCACTCCTTATAATTGCTGAATCATATTCCATTTTTTAAGTGTGACTACATTTTACTTATTAATCCATTCATTGAGGGAAAATTTGGAGGTTCCCATTTTTTGGCTATTTTCAATAATACTTCAAAGGATGTTCACATACAAATGTTTGTTTCAACATAGAAATTTATATGCTGAGGACTGGAATTGTTAGGTCCCATGGTATTCTGTGGTGAACATAATGAGGGAACGTCAAAGTGTTTCCCACAGCGTATCCACCATTTTATATGGGAAAATATATATTTCCACCAGAAATACATGAAGTTACTGATTTTTCTACATTCTTACCAATATTTGTTACATTTTTCAATTTTTGGTTTTAGCCATCTTGGTGAGTTTGAGGTGGTATTTCTTTGTGCATTTGAATTATATTTACCTGAATACTATTTAACATCTTTCATATGCTTGTTGACCATCTGTATATTATCTTTGGAGAAATGTCTATCCAAGTCCTATTCCCACTTAAAAACTAGATTTTTTATTGTTGTTGATAATTGTTGTTGATAAATTCTGGGTACCAGACACTTATCAAATATATGATTTCCAAATGTTTCTCTCCCACTCTGCAAACTGTCTTTTCACTTTCTTTAGAGTATTTTTTGATTCACAAAGTTTTTTAAAATCCAAGTTATCTATTTCCCCTCTATTTTTTATACTCTCAGTGTTATAGCTAAAACTAATATCATATACAGCATCATGAATATGTATTTTATATTTTCTAAGAGTTTCACAGGTTTTTGTTATTTTTAATGTTAAGGCAAACAGAATTGTTTTCTTAATTTCCTTTTTTAAAATATGTTTACATTTTTTGCTAACTATGGGTTTATAGAAATATAGATAAATTTTACATGTTCATTTTGAATCCTGAAATTTTGTTATTATTTCTAAGTGCTAATAGTTTATATGGGTTCTTTAGGATTTCCGTTATATAAGGTTATACCATGTGAGAGTACAGATAGTTTTACTTACTTTTTTTCTAACTTAGAAGCCTTTTTTTCTTGTCTAACTGATCTGGCTAAAATGTCCAGCACAATGTTGAAAGGAAGTGATAAAAGGGCATCCTTCTCTTTCTCATAATCTTAGGGAGAAAGCATGATGTCTTTCTCCATTTGATATTATCAAGCTGGCAACATTTCATGAATAGTCTTTATTATGTTGAGGGAGTCTCTTTTTACTTCTAGACTTCTGATTTTTTTTCATCATGAAAGATGCTATATTCTGGCAAATTTATTTTCCTGCAATTGAGATGATCATGTAAGGCTTTTCATCTTCATTCTGTTAATGTGGCATATTATATCAATTAATTTCTGTATGTTGTACCAACACAGCTTTTCTGTAATAAATTCTACTTGGTCATGGTTATTCTTGGCTATCTGCTAATTTATTGGTTAATACATCTAGTAAAGTGCTTTCCTCTATAAATAGTTAGGCCAACCCACCCACATGAATTTGCAAATGAATAAGCAAATGTCATTTGGTTGTTTATTCAATGAAGATGATTTCCTTGGAGAGAAAAGGTTTTGGGCCTCAAAAGGAAACCATCTTATTTGCATGCCAGAGAAGGGCCTTACATTTTTATAAACTTAAAATTAGAAATGTTAAAAGTCAATTTGCCTAAACTTTCAACTCTAAAAGAAAGTCAAAGTGTTAATCACTCAGTCATGTCCAACTCTGCGACGCCATGGACTGTAGCCCAGCAAGCTCTTCTGTCCACAGAATTCTCCAGGCAAGAATACTGGAATGGGTTGCCATTTCCTTCTCCAAAACTTTCAACTCTAATGATATCATTTAGGCATTTTTTAAAACAAATATTTTTAATAGTGCTACATTATATATATGTGTGTGTGTGTGTGTGTGTGTGTGTGTGTGTGTGTATGTGTGTATATGAATGAGGAACTATAGTTGAAACTGTATAAACAAGTGGGCAGACAAATACAAAACCCACATTAAATCTTCATTCATGGGCATGCATTTCTAAACCTGGAGGCTATATAGTATATAGGGAGCTTCTGAATTAACAATGCATTAAAACTCTGCTCAATAAAGTATAATTTATACCTCAGAACAGATATGTTTTAAATATATACTCCATCAACAAAAGCTGTGTTACCACCATCTACGGGTCATTCATCAAATATATATCAGGTAGTGCTATCAACAGGGAGGAGCTCTGATCTCAATAGTGAAAACTTTTAGGAAAGTGAGTAAATATCCTTATGATTTTTAGAAAATAATACTAAGTGCCACTTTCTACCATCATATAATTCTTTCAAAATTGCATTCTTGCTCAATAAATATGTTAAATGAAGGGAATAACTGACTATTAATATATTTTCATTGTTAAGGATTATTTTTCCATTTCATAAATATACCAGAATAAGTTAGAGTTATACCACATCATTAGATATTAATATTCAAATACTGAATATATCCTTGGCTTAAAAAAATAAGCACTAAACCAAAGATAACTAATTATACAAAATTACTTTTATTATAAATGTTCACTAACACACTATTTGTTTTTTTTTTTTTATTGACTACTGTACTTCACATCCAATGAGCATAAAACACATGTATACCCATGGTGGATTCATGTCAATATATGGCAAAACCAACACGATAATGTAAAGAAAAATTAACTAATTAATTTAAAAAATAAAGATAGATTAAAAAAAATACAGCATCTATCATCAATTATGTACATTGATTTCAGGGAAATAGGAAACAGAGGCAATTCTGTTCCTAAACACTTCAAGCCAAACTACATTTATCATTTATTTGACTATTCTTATATTCAACAATGCATTTCATGAACTATTCCTATATTTTTCCCAGAACAGAAATGGATAACTTTGTGGATTAAAACTCTGTATGTATTCCAACACATATTTTTTTGACATTTCAAAATGGGCATTGAATTTTACTTTTAGAAAAAAAAATAAAAAGGGCTTAAATGTATTATAACATTAAAATCCAAGATATGATCATATAACATAACATGGAAACAAAGATATGGGTAAAAATGTAAGGGAAATAAAGGATGTATATATATATATATATATATATATATATATATATATATTTATTTTTTAAACCAAGGACATTGGAGAAATCCTGAAGCAATGACAAGCCAGAAAAGTATTGGAAGCATCTTTTCTCCAGAGTGTTGAATTCCTTGTAAAAACTGAAAGTAGTTCTCTTTCAGCTTGTAACTCAGTTTAAAAGTGAAGTAGTGTGAAGTGACTGTGAACATTGTAAGGTACATACTCCTGCCTTTTTTGTATTGAGAAAGAAATGGATACGATGACTTATTCCGCAAACTCTCCCTGGTACTTTTCACCTCGGTACCATTTGAAAATGTCAAAATATTTTAACTGCACTGACTACTACAATTGAATGGAGGTAAAAAATTATTTTTCCATCAAACATCTTCATTGTACATGACAATGTCATATGGGTCCTGAACAGCTTTTCGGAAAGAGATCTCAATCTATTTCTACAACGTTGAATGTGTCTCAAAAATAGAAAGGCATCTACCTGCTCTTTAGCAAATTTATTTTAATAAATACCAAAATGAGCAAGCAAGCCATCTGTGTTCTTCCTGCTGGTAATAAAAAAGGCATTTGTTTGATGATGACATATTTCTCAGAGTGTACCAAGTACTTTATTTTATGATGGAATTTATACAGCTTCCCTAAATGAAATAATGCAAGATGTTTATTATTTCAGCATCTGTTCCCATATTCTCTTAGCCACTTTAAGAGTGACTCATATTTCTTTGAAAAAAAATCACTTGATTGTTTCATTTTATGGTTACACAGATAGTTCTGTTTTCTTTTAGCACATCATTCACTCTCAATCTAACAAATGCTGTAAAAGAGAAATGCAGTCTTTATGAAGGAAGGAAAAGAGAAAATTATAGTAATAAAAAGTATTTATAAACAAGTTCTTAGTCATTTTATGTTATTATATATTTATTAATATTCCATTTTGTTTGAAAGGCTCTGATGTGGCTGTCTTGCATTATATTTTGTGTCTATTCTTATAAAACCCAGAGAGAAATAAAAAAAATGTTCACAGTTGTTGATATTATTGTTGTTACTGTTTTACTCTCAGAATCAATCACTCAATCTCAAATGCTTTACTTACATTTGTATACTACAGAAGTAGGTAGTGGCAAGTATCTAGTGTTTAATTCAGAATATCTCCTCCCTGATCTATCTCCAGGCTGACTTCTGACAACACATCTCTCTTAAACACCGTCTCTTAACATTTTTACTAAACACATTTGTATATACACATTTCTGTCAAAGTTCAGGAAAGTCACTTGTATTTCTTTTAATAATATTGTGTACATTGAATCTAGAACTGTGGGATAAAAAATGATTTAATTAACTGCAATTAACAGGAGTAGGAAAGATGTTGACATGGAGTAGCCTACTTAAAAAAATCAAACAAAACCAAAACAATAAACATCTCATTTGAGAGTATATGTAATTCATAAGTTGGGATTATGGCAGGCAGTGTACATACACACAGATCTAACCGTTCCATTGCTAAAGTGAAAAGTGGAAGTGAAGTCACTCAGTTGTGTCAGACTCTTTGTGACCCCATGGACCTACCAGGCTTCTCCATCCATGGGATTTTTCAGGCAAGAGTACTGGAGGGGGTTGCCATTGCCTTCTCTAGGAGATCTTCCTGACCCAGGAATTGAACCCAAGTCTCCTGCATTGTGGGCAGATGCTTTAACATCTGAGCCACCAAGGAAGATGGTGGTTTCCATTGCTATGGCTATATCAATTCAGTCTCAATACTCTTCTTGCACTAGTTGGTTGGTAAAATTTTGGATGTAATCTTGATTTATAAAGAGTTTCCAACTGTTTAACTTATATGCAGAGTACATCATGAGAAATGCTGGACTGGATGAAGCACAAGCTGTAATCAAGCTTTCCGGGAGAAATATCAATAACCTCAGATACGCAGATGACACCACCCTTATGGCAGAAAGTGAAGAAGAACTAAAAAGCCTCTTGATGAAAGTGAAAGAGGAGAGTGAAAAAGTTGGCTTAAGGCTCAACATTCAGAAAACTAAGCTCATGGCATCTGGTCCCATCACTTCATGGCAAATAGATGGGGAAACAGTGAAAAAAGTGTCTGACTTTATTTTGGGGGGCTCCAAATCACCGCAGATGGTTATTGCAGCCATTAAATTAAAAGACACTTACTCTTTGGAAGGAAGGTTATGACCAACCTAGATAGCATATTAAAAAGCCAGAGACATTTCTTTGCCAACAAAGCTCCATCTAGTCAAGGCTATGGTTTTTCCGGTGGTCATGTATGGATGTAAGAGTTGGACAGTGAAGAAAGCTGAGCACCAAAGAATTGATGCTTTTGAACTGTGGTGTTGGAGAAGACTCTTGAGAGTCCCTTGGACTGCAAGGAGATCCAACCAGTCCATCCTAAAGGAGAACGGTCCTGGGTGTTCACAGGAAGGACTGATGTTGAAGCTGAAACTCCAATACTTTGGCCACCTCATGCGAAGAGTTGACTCACTGGAAAAGACCTAATGCTGGGAAGGATGGGGGCAGGAGGAGACGGGGACGACAGAGGATGAGATGGTTGGATGGCATCACCGACTCGATGGACATGGGTGTGGGTAAACTTTGGGAGTTGGTGATGGACAGGGAGGCCTGGCGTGCCACGGTTCATGGGGTCACAAAGAGTCGGATACAACTGAGAGACTGAACTGAACTGAACCTGAGAAAAACAAAAAACCTTAACAAACTGACCAAATGTTACGCTATGCTATACTCTGTATAACCCCAAATATCTACTTTTCCTTTTTCGTTTATGTAGACTTTTCATATTAATGGGAATTGTCATAGTCCTAAGTACTTTATTCAGAAAATGGTGTTCTCAGGAAAGAATACATAGGACTTGGTATCTGAATGGGAAAGAGAGAGACAACGAACTGGCATTTCCAATACAGTATTAGAAGACAGTTAACTTGGAGGAAATTGAGATATAATGTCTGAATTTTGTTAATATTTAGGTAATGGTAAAGTTAGTTTCTGTCACTAATTAATTAGTCTAGTGAATTATACTCACATAGACATGAAGTATTATCAGCCATGACTATGGTTTTTATTTAATCAGAAACACTATAAGTTTCTTTTTCTTATTTTTATTTTTTTATTGTTTTTGCCATACATTGTCATGATATCACCATGGGTTTACATATGCTTCCCCTCCAGAACCCCCCTCCCTCCTCCTTCCCCCCCGGGAAATCTCGCTGTACCAGCCCTGAGCATCAATCCTGGGCTGGCGATTGATTAGACACATGACAATTAACATGCTTCAATGTCCTTCTCCCATATCATCCCACCCTTACCCTCATCCACAAAGTCCACGAGTCTATTCCATACATCTGCGTTCCTTTTGCTGTCTCGCATGTTGGGTTCTCGTTACTGTCTTTCTAATAAAACTTAAAAGCCAATTTCAACAGTTTAGCATGGGTAAGAGAAGGTACAGGATGACAAATCTACCATCTTCATAGCACCCTCAGGTGGGCCTGGATCAGAGCAAGCCAAAATTTAAGGTTAGTTTTGAAGAAGTTCCCTAATTCTCCTTGACCAAGGGAATCTTTCACTATTTACAACTTGAAAATGGAAACCCACTCCAGTATTCTTGCCTGGAAGATCCCAGGGACGGAGGAGCCTGGAAGGCTACAGTCCATGGGGTTGCAAAGAGTCGGACACGGAGAGACTTCACTTTCATTTTTGCTAGCTTTCAGTGGTCCCTAATGTGAGATCCCTTGCTGTGAGAGTGCTTCAATTAAGTGATTCAATTGCTAAAGAAGAATTCATTAAAATGAGATGACAGGAGTTTCCTTACAGCTAATCTAAAATATGAAACCAAAGGAAATATAGAGAGCTCTTCATTTCATTTCAGTATGGGAATAAAAATACTTGGGGCAAATACACAAGGTTAATGCACACGTTTTCTTGTCCCAGATTAGGTCTATACTCCCTTAACCCATCCACCAAAACCAAGTTCAACTTAGCCTTGAAAAGTCTATTATTTTACTTTCAGGACAAAATCTCCATGATTGCCAATCAAACTTATTGACTTTCCAAGCAAGATATTATCAAAATTACAATCTAAACTCTCAATTAAAAAAAATCTTTCTGAACCCAATGAATCTACACTCCTTCAGCATTAATGGAGGATTTTTTTTTAATTTTTTTAAAAAAATATTTAATTGGAGCGTAGCTGATTTATAATGTGTTAATTTCTGCTGTACAGCAACGTGATTCAGTCATACAAGTCCGTTCTTTTTCATATTCTTCTCAATTCTGGCTTGTCACAGGATACAACATATAGTTCCTTGTGCTCTGCAGTAGGACCTTAGTGTTTACCCATCCTGTTTACAATAGTTTGCCTTTGCATATCCCAAACTCCCAATCCATCCCTCCTCCCCCACCCTTGGCAACCACAAGTCTGTTCTCTGTGTCTGTGAGTCTGTTCCGATTTCGTAGATAAGTTCATTTGTGTTATATTTTAGATTCCTCGTATAAGCGATATCAAACAGTGTTTGTCTTTCTGGCTTACTTAGTATGATAATCTCTAGGTCCATCCATGTTGCTGCAAATGACATTATTTCATTCTTTTCATGGCTGAGTAGTATCCCACTGTCTGCATGTGCTACATCTTTATCCATCCATCTGTCGATGAGCATTCAGGTTGCTTCCATGTCTTGGCTGTCGTGAACAGCGCTGCAATGAACACAGGAGTACATGTGTCTTGTTGAATTAGTGTTTTCTCCAGATACATGTCCAAGAGGGGGATGGCCAGGCTTGTATGGCAACCCTATTTGTAGCTGTTTGCGGAACCTCCACACTGATCTCCATAGTGGCTGCACCGATTTACATTCCCTCCAACAGCCGTAGGAGGGTTCCCTTTTCTCCACACCCTTCCCAGCATTTGTTATTTGTAGATGAAGTTTGAACTTGAAGGCTCTGTCTTTTAGCCACAGACTCTACTCCTCCCTGGGCTTCCCTGATAGCTCAGCTGGTAAAGAGTCTGCCTGCAATGCAGGAGAACCAGGTTCGATCCCTGGGTCGGGAAGATCCCCTGGAGAAGGGATAGCTACCCACCCCAGCCTTCTGGCCTGGAAAATTCCATGGACTGTATAGTCCACGGACTCGCAGAGTCGAACACGACTGAACGACCTCCACTTCACACTCACTACTCCTCCCTGTTGTGTTCAGCTGTTTCACCTGTTTCTGCTACAGGCCCAGTCTCAAAGGCATCTGAGCTTGCAACACTTGCTTTATAAACTCAAATTTATTCATTCCACAGTCACTAAGTACCTACCACATTGCAGAGAGCCTGAGGGTTAGAGGGAAGATTAGTAAGTGAATTATATCAAACATTTAATTCGAGGAAATTCTCTCCCAGTTTCCTGAGAGGGTCTTTACAGCTGCAACACACTTTGTGTGCCTCAATATTTATTAGGGAGACAAAAGGCAAGAAAATATAAAGAAAGAAAGAAATACACATCTTTGGCAATTTGTGTGTTGTGCGTGTGTGTATTTAATATTTAACAATGTTGAGAGCAGAAGGAAAGATCTTTTATACATTTCAATACTGACCAATGCAATGAAAGACTGTTATTAGTGACAAGTTAAAACTGAATAAAACTTGTAATTATTTTAGCACTATGATAATGTCTACTACTTATCAAAACTAATAATCTTAAGCAACAACAAAAGCTGCTGTTTTAAGTTGCCCACTGTTTCTCACACTGGAAGGAAAAATGTTTAGACTTTCTAGCATTTTTGAAAGTGCTGGTTTCACTTCTCATTGAGATGATAATCTAATACCCTTGACTTAAATTCATTTATTTCAATCATCATGCCTTAAACTTTAATAATTGAGAAACTTTCCCAAAAACTCATATTAAAGATCTCTGGAGATGGAAAAAAAAAAAGCCCTAACTTACAGTAGTTCTATTATATCTACCAAGGGACAAGGAGAGGAGAAACAGTTCATCATATTTCTAATTAAAACACTCCAATAGAAAGCCCCTTGCTTTATGAGGTATGAGGTCCATTCGTAAGACTAGGGTTGATGCTAATTGTGTTTACTGAGATAAATTATGATGTTCTAACACACCTAACCAGGAGTGCATAGGTTAGCTATCAAGATAATTATGTTCTGGAAGTATTAATGAATATTTTTCATGATCATTAATGGAAATTACTTTTTAATTGTTTCATAATATAAACACTCCATTACCTATTCTAGTAAATATCTCTTTACTATATTTCTGCCTCTTATTTCTGATAGTTATTTAACATTGGAGTTGTAATAATCTATCACTAGGAAAGTTTTAAATCTTTCATTATATTTTACTAGAGTCAATAAGGTAAAACAAACTTTTTTCATGTCCAGTAAAACTGAAGCTGTTTTTTCATGTCCAGTAATTATATTTTCTATATAAATCATGGTTGATAATGCTATTTTATGGAATAGGTAAAGAATTCCTTTGAAAAATTTCAAATTAATTAGCCATTTCCCAAACATAATGAGTGAGTAATGCATTTGTTGTTTAGTTGCTCAGTACTGTCTGACTCTCTGTGAACATATGGATTGTAGACCACTCTGTCCATGGACGTTCCCAGGCAAGAATACTGGAGTGGGTTGCCATTTCCTTCTCCAGGCTATCTTCCTGACCCAGGGATCAAACCTGTGTCTCCTGCACTGGCAGGTGGATTCTTTACCATTGAGCCACCAGGGAAGCCTGAGTAATATATTTAGTGCTACTTAATTTCTAAAAGCATCAGTTTCATCCAGTAAGTCTACTTCAGGGCTCTGTGTTCTCTTTTGCTTATTACTGGTGTTATTGGGCATTGCCTTGTACTGTCTCTTTATGAGGCTTTTATGACATTTTACCATCTGGAATCCTGTCTCCCTCATTGCTTTTTATTTTTCAAATAAATGTCTAGTTATTCTTACATGTTTGTTCTGTGGATCAACTTTAGAACTATTTTGTTAAACTTTTTAAAAGCACTCATGAGGTATGTTTGAGGGGGTTGTATAATATCCATATGTTAATTTGAGATAGATGGAAGATTTCACAGTATTCATTATTCACGTTCAGGAAAATGTTATTTTTAGACTACTTTATCAAGGTATGATAGACAAAGAAAAACCTGTACATATGTTATGTGCGCCATAAACATTTCCATCACCTTCAAAAGTTTGGGCTTCCCTGGTAGCACAGCTGGTAAAGAATCCGTCTGCAATGCAAGAGATCCCAGTTTGATTCCTGAGTCAGGAAGATCCCTTGGAGAAGGGATAGGCTACCCACTCCCAATATTTTTGGACTTCCCAGGTGGCTCAGCTGGTAAAGAATCCACCTGCAATGCTTCCTGAGTTGGGAAGATCCCCCTGAGAAGGGAACAACTACCCACTCCAGTATTCTGGCCTGGAGAATTCCACAGACTGTATAGTCCATGGGGTCACAGAGAGGTGGACATGACTGAGAGACTTTCATGTTCACAGGTTTGCTCTTGCCTTCCTTGTTATTGCTGAGGTTTTCTTTTTGAAATAAGAACACAAGTGCGACTCTCTTGGCAAACTTTCAAGTATACAATAGAATATTGTTTACTATAGACACGATGCTGTACAGAAGAGCTCTAGGCCTTATTCATATGCAAAGATGAAATTTAGCGCCCTTCGAGTAATAACTCCCTGCTATCTATTTTCTTTATAATTCAATCTTGGTAGCTTGTATAGTTCTAGGAATTTATCCTTTTATTTTATGTTACTCAATATGTTGATGTATAATTGTTCATAATAGTTTCTAATGATCTTTTAACATTTCTATAGCATCAGCTGTAATACATTTATTTCATTTCTGGTAGTTATTATTTGACTCTTCATTTTTACTTTCAGATAGCCTAGCTAAGGGTTTGGTGATTTTATTTCTGTATTAAACAAACAAACAAACAAACAAAAACAACCAAATCTCACTTTTGTGGACTTTTTGCATTGCTTTTCTATTCTCTTATTTCTACTTTTATTTCTATTGTTTCCTTCTGCTAACTTTAGACTTAGTTTTCTAGTCCTTTTCTAATTCTTTGAGGTATAAAATTTGGTTACTAGCATGAGATTTGTCATCAATTTAAATGTAGGCATTTACTGCTGTAAAATTCCTTATGAATATTTCTTTTTGCTGTATCCTTTGAGTTTTGATATGTGTGTTTTCATTGTAGTTTGTCAGGAGGTATATTCTGATTTTTATTTGATTTCTTCTTTGATCCATTTTTTTGTTCAAGAATCTGTTATTTAATCATTATGCGTTTGTGACATTACCCATTTTCCTTTTATTATTGATTTTTATCTTTATTACATTTTAATTACAAATGATACTTGGAATGATTTCCAGCTTCTTAAATTTGTTAAGAACTGTTTTGTGAACTAGTTTGTGATCTATCTAGGAAGAAGTTCTGTGTGTACTTAAGAAAAATATTCTGCTGCTGTTGAATGGGATATTTTGGACTTGTCTGTGAGGTTCATCTGGTCTACAGTGTTATGCAAATTTACTGTTTCATTTTCAATTTTCTTTCCAGACACACTATTTCATTAAGATCAGTGGCCCAAATCCTATCCTCAAATATTACAAGGAGCTATACGAAATCAGTGATATATAACCAATTTGATGTGACAAAGATAGCTAATTTAATTTCATTAGGTTAAATAAATTCTTAAATCAGTATAATTATTAAATTATCATTTCTATTAACATAATCACTCATAAATTATTTTTCTATATTTATACAAGGGATACATTGTGTAAATTATATTATCTTAAGGCAAGACATCAGTTTTTGAATGTCCTTATGGATTCAGAGATGAAAGAACAGGGCTTCAAAGAATATAATTCTATATAATCCATAAGGACATTCTATATCAGTTGAATGTCCTCCTAAGGAATAATATGGTCCATTAAACCCTGCTCTTGACTTCCTGTGCAAAACTGAGAAAACTAAATACGAGTTTCCTGACTCCAATATTAACTAATCATCTCAAGGAATATTTTCAAGTTGTAATAGATAATATGCCATTCACTGTTGTTTAATTCCCAGTGATAGAGACCTTTTACCAACTATTTTCATTGACTTTCATAATTTAACTTCTTTTCACAAATGAAGTAGCCTCACTGTTTTAGTGCTGTCAATCTGTACTTTGCTAATCAGACTTTATATTATCCAGTTGACTATAAAATACTTCAGTGAGCTTGAACATGTTACAAAATCCTTAAAATTCCTGACTTACCCAGGGAACAACTGTTTTGTATAGGAATAAACCAAAATTATCATTAATATTTATTCATTATAAAACTGTTTACTGTATTATGATGTACAATTCTGAGGGAACTGGTCAAGGAATCTTTACAACTGAGTTATTGGTAAGATTTTTGTCATATTCTTGAAAGGGCAAGGGGCAAGACCTCAGGACAATTTTACATTAAAGTGAGATTCTAGTGTGCCTGTTTTTTTTTTAATGGCCTTATTGAGGTATAATTAGCATACAATAAGTCAAACATTTAAACTGTACAATTTGATAACTTTAAATATTTTGACATATCAGTGCAATGACCACCACAATCAAGATAGTGAACACATATCTATTTATTTTCTGCATTTGCTTTCAAAGAAAATTACAGCTATGCTTTCTAAAAATACAATTTTTTCTTACATGTTTTGAGTTTTATGGTTCCTTTCAGTTTGAAATTAGGTCATTTTTCAAAAATGATTGTGTATATAGATTTATTAAGGCAACTTACTACCACCATTACAATGGCTCAACAACAAAACACCCATAGGTTTTTAAAATAGATACTTCTGCTATTGAAACAAGACTATCTTTACAATATTGCTTACTACAGGATGGTTTTTAGAATTTAATACAATCTAGTTTCTGTAATGATCTCCACTGACATTTCTTGGTGCTTACTTAAAATCAGAAGAATATTCTTCCTCAGAATTCTCATCTACTCTTTTCTGTGTTACAAGGTTCTACCTCTTATTTTCAAATTCATAATTATTTATATTTGGGGTATACTTTTGATATAAAAATATATCCAAAGTGTAAGAGTAGAACATAAATGTCCCTGGTAGTTATATAAATAGAATTCTTAGCAAAAAAGAATCTAATACACAAAAAATGCTCCTTATAATAATAATATATCAAGTGCTTAAATTAAATTTTCCATATTAAGAAAAAAGAGAAATTAAAACGTAAACTATAAGAATATGTATTTTTCACCATATGGCCTTCAGTGAAAAATAAAATCAATTAAAATAAGTCAAAGGTCAACCATTCCCTTTGTAGATTAAGATTCATTACTATCTATACAGATTTTTTCTTTTTAAAATATCATAGTTATGTGATAAATATTTATGTTAATATTAAGAAACCCATGGAAGAAAATATGACTATTTGCTTAGTCCATGACTTTGAGTTATTCATTCAAGGACTAATGGAAAAGAATATCATATTCTTTCATATTTTTTTGAAAAAACACATTTATATCTAGAGTCTAATAAACACACTGTCCTAAATAAAGTAAAATTGTTCAAGAACTTTAAAACACTGGGAGGGGCAATAGGTGCAAATTTTGTTTGACAATATGATATAATTAGCTTGCCAGTCTCTCCCAAATAACTATCATAGTGTTAGACCATGGGATAACTTAATACATTTTAAAATGTATTTTCTAATGATTTTAAAAGTTTCTAAATGAGTGAAAAATTAAAAGGAAAGAATATCTTTTACACTAGTTCTCTCTATGGTTATTAGAAATAATGACACATTTTTTCAATTTATGTTTTTAAATATATAATGGCCATTTCTAAGAGGAAAAACCTGTTTAATTTTAGCAGGAAGATAAAGAGAAAAGTAGGCTTCTCAGGTGAAGCAGTGGTAAAGATCTGCCTGTCAATGCAGGAGATGCAAAAGTATGTGGGTTCAATCCCTGGGTCAGGAAGAGTTCCTGGAATAGGAAATGGCAACCCGTCCAGTATTCTTGCCTGGAAAATCCCATGCTCAGAGGAGCCTGATGGGCTACAGTCCATGGGGTCACAGAGTCAGACATGACTGAGCACACACGCACACACACACACAAAGAGAACAGTGGTGATTTCTTCTAAGTGTTCAAATGTATTAATTATAGGTTAATACATATCTAAGTATCAAAGTAAAGAACAACATGTGGGAAACAGAAACTGTATTTAGATCACATGATCTACTTGTTAGCAGAATGGCATAATTAAAATCCTCCTCTTTCCCCATACACACACTTTTTCCCTTGCAAACACTATGCCCACTTGTTTTTCTTTCTTCCTTTAAATTTCTGTGTGCTTTTAGTCCTCTCCTTTGTATCGTCAAAGCTGTTTCTATGAGCAATGAATCCTAATCTTGGTGGCATTCCCCACAAAGCATCAACTCACTTTCAAACTTTATCTTTCTGATTTTCCTCTTACCCCTGCCTCTGCTGCATTATCTAGCAACTGTCCAGGTAGCTACTGTCTATCACTTAGTCTCCAGAGACAGTTATAAGAGGAGTGACTCAAAACTGTCCCAGAAGTGATATTGGGGAATAAGTCAGTTAGTGATTAATTCAGGATTTCTCTCTCCTATATCAATTGTAGGAGAGATGGAATTTGGTGGAAAATTTCATCTATGATAGATTTGGAAAGTATATTTATTGGGACATCTTTGGTGACATTTGGTCCTTCTTATGTTTTATTCTATCTATGGATATGCCTCAAAATATTGAGAATCTTATGTGTTATTTAATGCTACATATGATTAATCAATGATAGCTATCAAATTCCCAAATATTTTCATTAAACATTCTGCTTCTACAGAAGATTACATAATTTTAAGATTTTTATAATTAACATATTGCTTTTCTAGGCCTCTATTATGCTCATTTTACTACTTTAAATGGCACCAGTAAAGAAGGTTGAGTGAAGAAGAATCGATGCTTTTGAATTGGGGCGTTGAATAAGACTCTTGAGAGTCCCTTGGATTACAAGGTGATCAAATCAGTCAATCTTAAAGGAAACAAATCCTGAATATTCATTGGAAGGACTGATGCTGAAGCTCCAATATTTGGCCACCTGATGCGAAGAGCGGACTCATTAGAAAAGACCCTGATGCTGGGAAAGATTGAAAGCAGGAGAAGAGGATGACAGAGGCTGAGATGGTTGGATAGCATCACGGACTCAATGAAACTGAGTTTGAGCAAGCTCCGGCAGTTGGTGATGGCCAGGGAGGCCTGGTGCACTGCAGTCCATGGGGTGGCAAAGAGTCAGACATGACTGAGCCACTCAACAACAACGACAGGTAACATTACAAAAATGTACAAAGTTTCATGTCAATGTATGGCAAAACCAACACGATAATGTAAAGAAAATTTAAAAAAAAATAAAGAAAGGTATGCTGGTGTAATAAAAAAAATATATACAAAGTTAATCTACCCTCAAGTATAAGTTAACTTGGAAGTTGCTGATTTTTTCTTTGGAATTTCCCACAATAATAAAATATATTTTCTCAAAATATTTTTGGGGATTTTCTAATACTAGAATTCAAAACATTTATCTAGTAACCAGATAAATGAAAGTACAACAGTGGTTAGAAGTTTGGGGATACTGTAAAATCACACAAGCCTGAATTTCAAAATTGTTCTTTCACTTGTGTTACTACAGGCAAATCATTCAATTACTATAATACAAGCTTCGTTTATTATTCTGTAATCATGCAACTGCAGGGAAAATAAATGAACAGAGATTTGAGGTCCTGTCCAAGCAATAAGATTTGCAGCTTGACTCCAAGTGAGTTGACTGCTTCCTAAAACAAAACATCAAGACATTCTGGTGGAGAGAACAGAACCTAAAATCTCCACAATATTATATTTGTGATGTCCAGGATAAAATAAAAAATTACTTGATGTATAAGGAACCATGAATATGTCAGTCTAAGACAGAAGAAAATTAATAAGAGCATATCCTAACATAATCTGAATGTGGCATTAGCAGACAAAGGAGTCAGAGTAACTATTACTGCTATGCTTTGTGACATAAACGGAAATTTTCTCAAAATAAAGGAGATCATAGAACATGTCAGAAGAGAAACAGAAAAAATTTAAAGAACCATATAGAAAATTTTAGCACAAAAAATATGACACCTGAAATTCAATTTTCATTGGATGAAACTAAGATTGAAATGTAGATGATAGAGGAATGTGTCAGTACATATTAAGATGCTTCAACAGAAATTATCTGATCTGGAGAAAGTAGAAAAATTTTATAAACAAATGGACAGAGGCCCAGAAACTTACTGGACAGTATCAGCAGGTCTAACAAACGTATAATTGAATTCCCACATGGCGAATGATACAGACATAATGAAAACATGATGGCAAACTAGTCCCTCAAATTTTTGAAAGTCGTATATTTATACTTCAAAAATCTTAGCAATTTCTAACATAAATATGAATGAATATGAGTTTTAATTGTGATGAAGTGTAATTTTTTTGTTTTCATTTTCTTTGTATCACCATTTTTTTCCACATTGCTAATTTCAATTTGTTAATATTTTTAAGGATTTTTGTGTTATTGTTTAAAAGAATCATTGGACTTGTTTTTTATATTGGTATCAGAGTACGCTATTCAGTTCACTTGGAAAAAAATGTGTATTCTGCCTTTGCTGAATGAACTCTTTTATAAATGTCAATTATGTCAGACTAATAAAAACATTCAAATATTCTATACACTTACGGATTTTGCAAGCTACTTATCAGTTACAAAGAAAGGAATGTGGAAATCTTCAAATATTGCTGTTGATTCACCTGCTTCTCATTTTTGTTTCATATATGAAGCTCTGTAATATGATGCATACATATTTAAAATGCTATAATAATGTTTGTTCTGTTTGTCACTGTAATATTGCTTTCATGAAGTCTGCTTGGGTATTAATATATTAATAGCTAGCACAAATTTATTTGATTATTGTTTTCATGGTATAATTTATAAATTATTTTACTCCTTAACTATCACTTATATTGAAATGCTGTTTCTTTTAGATAGCCTATAATTGGTATTGTTCGTATTCACTCTGATAATTTTTAATTTTAATTATTTAGATCATCTCTACTTCATTGAGTGTTAATATGCTTCCTTTTACCTTATCATCTTGCCTTTTATTTTCGAGTTTTGCCCATTTTTTTCTTTCTTTTTTTACTCTTTTTCTTTCTTTTTTGGTAATAATTGAGAATGTTTTGTAACTTGATTTAATCTTTATTAAGAGCTTTATTCTATGTTTTTTTTTTTTTGGAGTGGTTGCTCTAGAGTTTACTGTATGCACGGTTAAGCTGCACTTCTCTTGTGATTCAGCTGGTAAAGAATCTGCGGGAGATCTGGGTTCAATTCCTGGGTTGAGAAGAGGCCCTGGACAAGGGAAAGGCTACCCACTCCAGTATTCTGGCCTGGAGAATTCCATGGACTGTATAGGCTATGGGGTCACAAAGAGTCAAGCACGACTGAGAAACTTTCACTTTCACTGATTATTATGGTATATATTCAAATAAATATTACCTGTACTATTTTACATATAATGTAAGAGATCTACAAATAGTATGTTTCTCTTTTGACATCCTGTACATTGATTTTATTTTCTAACACATTTGAAGTTTACGTTAGCAACTTTAAAATCTATTGTTATTATACCTACTTTTAACAGTTATCTTTTAAAGAAAATTTAAAAGGTAAATTTAAAAATTATATTTATATTTACTAAAATATTTAACATTTTCTAGACTACTTTTGTAGTTTAAATTCTTCATCCTATGTAATTTCTCTTTGATATGCAGAAATATCATTAATATTTCAGATTGTACTGGTCTATTAGAAACAAATTGTGTTATTCTGTATGTACCCCAAGTAAGTTAAAACATTCTTTCATTTTTGAAGTATCATTTACTGGATAGGTAATTTTAGATTAACAGTTTTGATTTTTGTTTGTATACTTTAAAGACATCATTCAACTGACTTCAGAATTTCATTATTTCTGACTAAGATTTTGCAGTTAGATTGTTTCCTTACATAACAGGTATCTTTTTCTCTCGCTGCTTTTATCCTTTTTTTCACCAGTTTGATTACGGTGTCCCTAGATATATTTTGTGTTATGCTTATTTGCTTACAGTTTATCAATATCATTAGGACTTTGATTTTATAGGTTTTATCAAATTTGAAAAAATTATTGAAATTATTTCTGGAAATATTTCTTTCTGCGTCTACCCCAACTCTGTCCTCTCTGTCTGGGACATCAACTAAATACAATATGGAAGTTTTTGTTCTTTCTCACAGTTGACTGAGATTTAGTATATATTTATCTTATGTTTTCTTTTTTTTCCTCTGTATTTCAATTTGGATAGTTTCTATTCCTACGTCCGTAATCATTTCCTATTGCAGGGTCTAATCTGTTGCTAGACCTATTCAGTTTATTTTTTATTTTGGATATTACATTTTTAAACTCTAGAAGCTTTATTTGGTTCTTTATTATTAGCTTTCTTTTCTCTCCTCCATATTTACATGTTTTAAAGTCTTTGAGTATATTTATTGTAGCTATTTCAAAATCTTTGCTAGTAATTCCATCACCTCTATAGCTACATTATTAGTTTCTATTGACCTTTTTGTAACCAGATGTGGGTCACAGTTTCCTGCTTCTTTGGCTGTTTACTTTAAAAAAATGAATTCTGGATATTATAAATATTACACTGTTGAATGCCTGGGTCTTATATTCTTTAAAAGGTTTTGAAGTTTGTTTGGGCCTTTAGTTAAGCAACTTAAAAATTAGTTTGTTCCTTCTGAGGATAATTTCTATATTATATTTGATCCCAGTGAGAGTAGCCTTTTTCTAGGTTTAGTTTCAAAATATTACTATGGCATAACCCTTCGAGGTCTCTAATCAAGGCATTGGGTATTTGACTATGTTTTCTCCAAGATTTTGTCAGAAATATATCTGCTGAAAATATACTGGATTATGAAACACTGTAGAAAGTTGTCATATTCATCTATGCAACCTTCAAGTATCTGTTTGTGTTTTGTGGTGTCAACACTGTACATTCTGAATATACTAATTAAAACTACTATTAAACCATGACCGCCATCTTGTGGCAAGATCTGCCGCTACTACAGCATATCGTGCCCTTTGTTCACCCAAACATTCCCTCCCCAGCGATTTGCAGTTTTCTTCTTGGGATCATGGTATTGTCCTAGTACTGTCCAGTCATCATTAATGCTATTTTCATAGAGACACAAATCTCAAAATACTGGGGCTCCAGATAAAATTTCACAAAATGTCGGCTCCTGTACCCCGCTTATCACTTCTAATGATCTTATTCTGCTACTTTGAAAAAAAAGATTTCAAAAAAGCTTGAAGAACTGAAATATTTTTTAAGAAGCCAAACTTTAAAAGTATTAAGGAAAAAAAAAACAGAAAAATACTTAGGTTACTTTGAAACATGCAAAATGCAAAGACTGTAAAGGCAAAACATTGAAAGAATTGCAAGTAGGTTTTTCTCATTGGTAGAAGCTAGCATAAGCACAATGAAAAAAATAAAGAGTCAGGATAAATCATTTTCTAAGTATATAAACAAGAATATTCTGGAATTAGTGCTGATACTGTATTTTTCTGCACCAAATAACAATACATTGAACAGCAATGTTGTTACTTAAATGCTGCATCATTTCTCTCCAGTCTTGAGCCAATCTGACTTTCTTATCCAAGTCTCTAGGGACAGGCATTCTTCACTGTTCCAACTTAACCCTTCTTATATGGTACCTTCAAACTGCAATGGTCTAGCAAAGATTGTATTTGATGTATAGATTAAAGAGTATGTCATGTCATTGCAAATTAAACTTCAAACTCTGTTAACAACATTAACCAAAGTTCTGAAATACCCAGAATTGTTCTGAAAAGATAATGTGAAAATAGTTCTACCAATACTTTATCAGAATCTGGAATCTTCTACTAATCTTTGTCTACTAATCAACTTGGTAACCAAACTATTATATATAAAGGAATTCATGTGTGCTAAGTCACTTCAGTCGTGATGCTTGCGACCCTATGGACTGTAACCCACCAGACTCCTCTGTCCATGGGATTCTCCTGGCAAGAATACCGGAGTGGATTGCCATGCTTTCCTCCAGGGGATCTTTCTGACACAGGGATTGAACCCATGTCTCATGCATTGTCAAAGGTATGTTCTTTATCACTAGCACCATCTGGGAAGCCCATATATAAAGGGATATTTTGTGACTAATAGCTAGAGCAAATGAAGCTTCTTTACGTGTACCAAGATTGCTATTACTGTCAAATACTTGAAGCACATTTTGATCTTCAAAATGCCCACAAGTAAGAACATAAATGAGCACAGTCATTTTCTTGGGTACATTTTTCTCCTTGTTTTGTTTCTTCATATATAAAACATAGGAATGATCATAAATATCTAAGATTTAGAGAAATTGTGAAAATGAACAATGAAACATGGATTAGGACAGAACAAAAAAAAGGGACATGATTTTTATCATTTTATATCCTGTTTCACAGATTAAAGAACAGAAAACACAAAACTGAGAACCAAGAAATTAAGTTAGAAATACTCAATGCTATTAGTATGTTC
The DNA here is from genome assembly GCA_007570785.1 of Antilocapra americana. Taxonomy (NCBI): domain Eukaryota; kingdom Metazoa; phylum Chordata; class Mammalia; order Artiodactyla; family Antilocapridae; genus Antilocapra; species Antilocapra americana. Next base: position 10,127,041 of record ML660774.1, read on the forward strand.
TTTTAAAAATATTTTAAAGATATTTTGCAATGATCATATTTGGTATCACAAACATTGTACAATGTGATTTTTCCCTTGACATAATCATGGAATGATCTCTCTCCCTGAGTGAAATTCAGGATCATTTTACATGCTTTATTTTTTTCCCCAAGGTAATCTTTAATGGCTAGAGACTATTCTATAGTGTATACATCTCAAGGTAATAGATATATATTTGGTTAATGAATACATTAAAGATTGTCAAAAATAGAGATTGAGAGGAAAGAGTTGTAAATTCTCAGGTTCTTTTTTTCCTTTTGTTAAGAGATTTTCTATAAAAAAAATGGTGATTCAAAAATATGGTGTGTATATATACTTTATGACTGTCATATATATTTAACCAACTTTACTTTGGAAAATTGCGAATGCTTAGAGAAGTAAGCAGAAGAGTACAATCAACTCATTTTGTAATAAACACAATATTGCTTTCACACTGAAAAGCCTTAAGGATGATTCTTTAATAATCACTGTTCAAATTTAATAATTATTTTATAAATATTGTATTTTATACACATTTCTTCACACATATAGCATTTGATTTATCCCTTTGAATCAGATTAAAATCATAGACCACACATTGTAGTCTTATCTCTTTAATCTATAGTTCTCTTTTCATCTTTCTCTTTCTCTCTCTCTCCACACCCCCTCTGCACTGTGTTTGCTGAAGGCATTGGATCTTTTATTCTGTAATTTCAGTCTCAATTGGCTAGGTTTATCTACGTGGTGCTTTTTTAATATGTTCCTTTGTCCTCAGCATTCCCTGAAAGTTGATGAGCAGATCTCATACCTCTTTTAGACATTTGAAATTGGAGTATATTTTGAGAAATTTACTCTCGACCAATTCATTCGATTCACTTGTAGTGGATATCTCTACCTATAGTGTTCTAGATTATTTTATATAACCAAAAATGACATAGTAACTTTGCCTGTGGAGCCCTGTATTTCATTGGAATACTTTAAAAATTATATTGTAACTATTAATTCTTTATACCATTTTAATACAGATTATTCTAATCTTTTTCCTATCCTTTTTTAATCACTAGAATAATTGAAGCATCTATAATATTATATTGCAGAAGAAATACTAATAGAAATGATGAGACAATTGATAATATATTATAAAAAAACTCATTGATGTTGAGAAAATATATTTATCTTAGAAAACAATCTCCTAAACTGGTTCCACTGTACTTAAAACTATATTGAAGGAATTAAGTTCCTTCAGGGTTGGGAAAAATTGTAAACTTTGGATGAAGGGTTGGGGTAATTACTGTTGTGATGTTGGAGGCCCTTTATCCTTTGGAATGAGCTTTCTTTTTCTTTTTGCAACCCTACCTCCTTTTCACCCCAGACCTGACACCCAGGCCCTTTTGCTCTCCTCCCACCCTGCATTTCTCCAATATAATTGTCCTTTATGTGATAACTCATATTTTAGGCCTTCTATCACTGACTTTCTCATAAAATACACATACCTTTATTCTTTTATATCTTATTTCTCCTTCTTCTCATATAAGAACATATTTTAATGATAATCTCCTAAAGTCATGTTCTTAACAGACACAAAAAGTGTCTAAGGGGGATTTTCAGACTCTGGAAATACCGGAGGAAACTTTCTGCCTTTGGAAAAAGTTGGACTATTTAGCAATGTCAAGAAGCCATATAAATGGTCAGCACTGTTCAAGTACTCTAGAATTTCATTCAAGCTTATAGATCTGATATTAGGAATTAAAATCCTACTTTCACTCAGTCTCTTGATCTGCAATTGGTCAGAGGAAAGTTCAGAGATATACCACCGAGCTCCCTTGGCTATTCCACTGTTGTCAAATGAAGTTGATGATTAACGATGGATACCTACTTTCAAATTTTCAAATGTCATGTATATTCAGAGATAATAGTCATGCCACTTTTATCTGCTGAACAAAACACATATGTCTCTAAACAAAGAAGTGTTTTAGACCAAAGCTCACCTGTTTATCCAAGTGACAATTCCCTTTGGCCTGACTACCTGTCTTTCCCAACGTCTGTGATAAAGACCAGAGTATTTAGAAAAGAAGACTTATAGGATGAGTCTTTCAAAACTAATTTTAGGTAAGGTACAAACAAAAACACTACAACAACATTACTGGAAAGGAAATTTGTAACCATCACACCACACAGCAGAATTTTTGAGAAGTAAGTAATTTAAGCAGAACCAGGGTATCCAAAGCACAGAGAAAATAGTAAATACCCATGGGATTTTAAAGAATTTGTCTGTTTGGCATGGATAAACTTAAAAAAAAAAAACACAGTTGTTCTGCACAACAACATTATGCCTAAAACAAGAGATGGAGTAAAGAGATGGAATATAAGTGATGAAGTGTTCTGGCCTAGGGTACAAACTGAGATCACAATGACTGGATTGACTTATAGAAGATACTGGTAAGATTCAGACTTAACTGAGACCATTGAAATATCCTTATAAAACCTTTTTACATTACTAGAAGTTTGACTTAAAAAAACATTTTAAGGACCATAAATCAAGTACAAAATTGGAGGTATGTTAATGATAAAATCACATTTCTGTATAAACCTACTAAACAATAAACATTGTGAATCAGTGGTTATTTGGTACAAAGAAGGAACTATTTACTTTTAGTAAACAAGATACAGACTATTTTTCATGCAAATATGTGTGTGTGTGTGTATGCTATATTTTAGAGAAGGGGGAAGAAGGAATATCACAAAAAAGCTTAATGATCAAAAATAAATAAATATTAAAAAAACTTGTAAAAGCTACACTCAGGTGAGAATCCAATTATGATGCTATTGTCATGAACATATTTTTCTTTTTTTTAATGGAAGTAATTTAAAGTAAAGCAGCACATCTCACTTGAGGCTGATCATGGAGCCTTAAGCTAAGTATTATATAGTTAATAATAAATAGGAACTGAACATGACTATGTTCCTGAAGCCCAAGATCTTCTGTTGAAATAAAAAGCAGAATGAAAAAAACTGATTATTCTACAATAATCATTAAAATAATCCTTACAATCTTGCTGATTGAAAGAACTAATTATTGTCAAGAATTTGAAACCAAATGAAATGTAGAGTTCAATTTACTATTTATCAGCACAATTGATTAGAATGTAATATAGGCCAATATGCATTCAAAATCAATTGTATTGTCTTTCTCCTGGCCTCCTAAACAATAACAAAGAAATAAAGTCATTATTTATTCTTCTAACTCTGAATCTGTTGACTCCTGGATAGTTTTATAGGTACATTTGTTGTTGTTCAGTTGAGCCCAAGAACTCAAAAATCAGTAGAGCCTCATCAATAAACCATAATAGCTTAAAGCTACATAGTCTTCATAATTTCACGTAAGTTAAATAATAACTTATTTGTTGTCACCAAAAAGAGAATTTTATTACAAATATTATAAGTTCACATCCATATTTAAGCTATTGCACATTTTTATCTTCTTCAAAGATTCTAATTCTCAGATAAAGTACTTTTCCTATATTCATTTACATGTTGCTTAATTTTCAAAATATAAAGATTTTCAGTTCCAGTGTATTCTTACAGTTCAGCGTATTCTTTTAAATGTCTATACTCCATAATTCATGGCAGATAGTCATATAAGTACTTAAGTGCAGAAACAGGTACTTTAGCAAGAAAATTCTCCAAGGCATCCCTTCCACTCTGTATTACAACACAAACCTCTGGGGCATTCCACAGTGGGAAACCCAATATATCTACCATTGCTCTCATCTGGGGGAACCAGCATCTTTTGCAAATTTAAGACCCAACTGATCTCTCATATCCCTCCCAAAGAAATAAGATTGAATTTTATGTAAATATATGTCCAATGACATTTAACTTATTCTGTGCCATAAAAATAGAAAGCAGAGTCAAACACAGATACTACTTTTTAAAAGTCATCTATGTCCAAAATGAAGTATATATATAATGACTGCAAGAGAATTTTAATGAAAAAGACAGTCTTATTACTGACGGTATTGACATTTAGACTAAGAACATACAAGGACATGTTGAAGACTGAAACAGCTCACCTTAAAGGTGGCTCTCCTGCCAGATTGTGAATTACAACTGAATTTAGCTTCTGACCTCAGAAATGAAAATAAATGGAAGACCCTCTGCACAGTGCTAACTTTCGATTTTTAAAGAAATCCTTGCTATTCTTCTTAAAAATTGCTCTACTCAGGACATTGGCCCTTAGCATGCAGCTTAAATTAGCGAATCCATGATAATCATTCTCCCTTTCCTCATTAAGATTAGAACAAAGTATTCTGAAAGATTTAAATGAATTACAACTTTATTAATGTGTATTTGTTTGCAAATTGTGTGTATAAATGAAAATCTGCAATAAAAAAGCAAATGGGAATTTGAATTGAATGCTCATTTCACTATTACTTTGTTTTCAGTTTGCCTAATATTTCTCATGTACAGAAAACACCATTTTCTTTTGATAGGATACGATCTGATTTCTAACACTCCTTCTTTCTTAAAAATATTGCTCTCTCAAGGATTAATAATGACATTTTAATTACCAAACCCAGCGGCCTTTCCCCCTGTCATTATTTTCACTGATTATTTGCAGCATTTAAGACACTTGCCTGTCCTCCTTTTTTCTTTTCTTTTAAAACTTTTTTTTTTGCCTTTGCTTTAGACTACTGACTGCTGGCCTGGAAATCTGAAGTCCAACCAACAAACAGGCATATCTACACGCTAGCTCTGTGACTTTGTAAAGCTACTTAACTTTTCTAAGCTTAAGCCTCCAGTATCCAATATACATTAAAATAATGGGACATTACTTAAAAGACTAATATGTATACAGTGATTATACCTATAGCAGGTCCTTGGTAAAAGGATAATAAATATTACTCATCCTCATTATCTTTATTCATCAACATTATTCTATTCTGGTTCCTCTATCTCTGACCTGGCTCATTTTCTATATCCTAATTTATAAACTCACCCATTTCTTGATACTTTTTGCCTTGTTATGCTCTCTTTTTTACTGCAGTCTCACAGAAATATCCATATCAAAGAGTTAAATGATTAAATCGAATCTTTAAAAGTCTGCAGGCATTATTTTAGCTCCTCTGCAACAAAAAGACTGAGGCCGAGTTGCTATACTAAGAGTTCCATCCAATCACTACCACAGCCCACCCATGTCATTACGGGCATACCCGTTTCCCTCACCAGTCTTTTTCTTCAAAATTGCACATGGCTTCCTTTCTATATGAATCCAATGCATCTGCTTTAAACAGAGGGATAAGTCACAACACACTTTCGGATAAAGGAAAGAGAGTTGGGTAGAAGGAATGCAAAATATAGAGAGATGAATCAGGAGAGCAGATTTTCTCCCCCAAGGAGGAGAAATCATAGAAACGTCTCAGGTACGTACAACTGAATCAAACAAAATACCTCTGCCAAGGGGAGATCTGAGAGAAGCTGGGCAGGGATATATGAGGTTGAACATGACTGTGCAGCAGGAAAAAGTGCCCTGCCAGAGAAGGGAGGTATAGAGTGTGATATCAGGGTGTGTATCTTGAGCTCAGGTAGCTTAAATGCTTCTGTCAGATGAAAAAAAATGATACAGGGAAGGCAGTAATAAGTGCACTTAACTCCTGAGTTTTGCTGATACCTTTGAAAGGTTTTCCTGCTGGGACGATGGCTATGAGAGGGAAGCCAGGACTCACCTCCATAAATCAGTTGTCAGGTGTGGGTCTGCAGCCCTAATTCTCTTCTTGATTCAACAGCTGAGTTTCCAAGTGAATGTCATCATCTGAATGTCTCATCACACTGTAAACTCAAAATCCCCAGATTCACTGTTATCTTATTTACTGACTCCAGAACTTTGAGACTCTTCTTTAACTTTATTGCTTGCACATTGAGTCACAGCCCCTAAATCTGGCCATTCTAGCTGCCCTACCTCTCCTCCTTCCTAATTCAGCTGCTACAGTCCCTGCTCTGATGCTCGATCTCTTTTGCCAGAGCTCTTATGGAAGCTTCTAGATGTTTCCTTTCCCTTTGATCTTTCAGTCTCGAATCCAACCTCTTCACGACTTCCAGGTGTTCAGAAACAGAACTCCAGTCATACCGTTCCCTGAGCAAAGACTTCTACAGACACTGCTCTAGAGAGCATCTCTGCCTGGCTTGCACACTTTCTGTGTGATAGCTTCAAACTGTTTTCTGATCTTACTGACTTGGTCAATTATTTCATGCATTCCAGAAATAGGTATCGAGGGCCTGTTACATGCATGAAAATATATACAAATTTACATATTTGTACATATGGTATGATAGTGAAATATGAACAAACCATACTCATTCCACTTACATTATAAAAATGGGAGATCTATAGTGAAAAATAAATAGGGGAAAAAAAAAAGCAGGGTGACATGATAGAGGATAAACAGAAGCTTCCACTTGAAGTACCTACACAGGGAGAGTCTCTCTGGAGCAAACATTTGCCCATAGATCTGGATGACAACAAGGAGCCACCTACAACCTAGGTCTGAGGTCAGAGTTTTGCTGAGAGAAGATAGGCAAGCCACTTAGTTAACCCCCTCAAACTTTACACACTCAAACTTTACACATTCAAATTTTACACACACACTTTTGCACACTCAAGGCAAAACTTGGTTTCTGGCTGGTCCATAACCTTTACCTCATCTGCTTTCTAATTTTCCATATTACTGCATGGTTCATGTTCACAACTATTCCTCTAATTCTCTTTGCTGAAATGAAACCCATCCTTCAAAACCTGATACAGATGTAATCCTGAAGCTTCCAGCTTTCATCAAAATAATGTGGTTTCTTTCTGTCCTTTAGAACTTGTCTCTTGGGATTCTGATTGCATTCCAATTTTATGTGCTCATTTGTGTACTTAGCCTGTGCCCTCTAATAAATTGCAAATTTACTGAGGACAAGATTTATAATACTACATTATTTTTATGCTCTCTACAAATCTAGTGTAATGTCTTGAACACAAAAATTGTTCCTGTGTTTATAGAATTTGAGAAGACATTTTATTTATGCCTCAGAATAGAGTTTACTGAAGTTTAGTCTGCATTGATCATAATAGCTTCTAATTACCCTCTAGAAAAAGACCACACTGTTTCACAGGTGTACAAAGCTCTTTGTGATCAGTCTTTCACGTGCCCTTGGCAGTTTCTCTTGTCTACATTTCTATTATCCAGCAATATTGGACTATTCAATATTGAACTATTTCACTTTTAGTCATGGGATATGCCCTCAGTATTTGATTTTGCACATACCCTTGGGTCTGCCTGGACGGACTCTCCACTCTCAGTTTCCACCTCCACCCTCTCTAATGTCTCCCCACCTGCAAAGCAATCTAGTACTTTCTATGTCAGCTTAAGCATCATGTCCTCCAAGAAGCATTTCTGTATTGCTCTGTGTCCAGATGTGAACTGGGGTACATCACTAGTGCTTCCTGAACCCCTGTGTTTATCTCTATCACAGCACTGGAACACGATGATTTATTTATCCAACTGCACTAAAAGTTTCTTCAGGTATGAAATGGACTGAATTTTCATGTTCATATTCTTACTAAGAGCACAGCACCTGTTGTCTCGTCAGTGTTCAATAAAATCTCTGACTCGAATGAGTTGATAAGTCATACATTCCATACAAGCATCATCTATTTGCTGCTGCATCCACAGTGCTTGAAACACCGCTCATGCATAGGGCCAGCGCCCCATGTATATTTGTGACCTAAATGAATACAGTGTTACAATGATTAATATCCATTTTCTTCTATTTTTTTTCCCCAAGATTGTGCCAGGAATTAGGGGAATATACTAAAATGAGTATAAGGCAGTGTTTTCTCTCCAGGAACTTAGGAGCTTGTTGGAAATAAAATACTTAAATGTATTTTAAACATGGCAAACCAGCAGAATAGGTTACCTATTGATAACACATAACATTTATGACTTCACACAAGATAGTGGAAAAAACGCTATACATACATGGAAGCCAAACTGGATTTAGTTATTGCATAATTATGGCCAAATTCCTTGACAGTGGTCATCCTCAGAGTCAGACAGTGGGACTAAGGACCATAAGACATTTTGAGTTTTGGGGGAGGATGTGCCAAGAGACATTCTTAGATATTTCGATATCTATTGTCAAGTCTCAAATGGGCATAATAAAGTATTAAACGTCTTCAGAATTCAAACACTTGTTTTATTCCTGATGCTATCCATATAAAGCCCAATGCTAATTAAAGACACAATCCCTGCTCTGTAGTGAACATGTCTATTCTGGGTAATACCTGAAATATTCTCTATTTTTTACATGTTACATGCCTTTATCCAGTACAACTTCCTTAATAAATTAAACAAGACTGCTGGCATTCATATAGCTCCTTCTAAAAATGTGAATTACTATTTAGATTTCATTCTTGAACAATATTTATAGGGATTCCCTAAGTGAAAAATGGCATATTTTGATGAAAAGTTGCTGAATAACATATATTAAAACATAATTGCTGAAAGATAGCTTTAAACTACTAAACTGAATTTAATGTCTTTCAAAGAAAGGGGAGCGGGTTTCTGTGTTCCTCCTCACTTGAAAATTGTTCCAAATACTCACATCTGTTATTCCTGACTCTTTATTTTCCACTTTGTTTTACCACATACTAATTCAAAATAAGGATATGGGGTGTTGGCATTCTGATTCAAGCATGCACTTCACTATGGTATATTTTAAGTAAGAGACAGATTTAGTTATGCAACTATTCTGTGAAAACCCCTCTGAGTATAATATGATGGCAAAAATAAATCCCATGCTCATAACATGGCCAGGATGCTCATCAAATCTGAATACTGAAACAGTGTTGAGATGAACTGCATACATGTCGACTGGCAACACACTCGTCAGAGTACTTTAAAAGATTTCTCTTTTGTAAGTCTCATTGAAAATTAACATGTATGTTCAATAGGAAAAGGAAATGACATATAAAAAAATCTGGACTTCACATATGGGCAGATACTAATCCATGAGTAGTCAAACAGGAAAGCTTTGTGTGTCCAACACAAGCAAGCAATGTGGCAGGTTTTGTGGGATGAGCTCTGGGCCACGGGTCTGTGGGATGATCAAGAAGAAGTCTGACTTAGCAGGATCATCAAAGAACACTCTCCTACTCTGGATAGTATTTTTATATTCCTCAACTGAGGCAGTGTTTATTTTGCCTCTGCAGTTTCTCTTTTTTCTTCCTTCAGCTTCAAGTAACTCCTATGGACTTTCACCTTGGTGTAGACAGCATAATCTTTTTTCTGGCCCTGGTCATATGGTCCACACCATTTCTTGCTATCCTTCATAAAACTCTCTTTTGATTTACTTTTCCTTGAGATAATGTCTGCCACAAGAGTTTTACCACTAACTTGGGGGTTCTATGTCAGCAAATTTGGAATACTCAGCAGTAGCCACAGGACTGGAAAAGGCCAGTTTTCATTCCAATCCCAAAGAAAGGCAATGCCAAAGAATGCTCAAACTACTGAACAATTGCATTCAGTAATGCTCAAAATTCTCCAAGCCAGGAACTGTGAAATTCCAGATGTTCAAGCTGGTTTTAGGAAAGGGAGAGAAATCAGATACCAAATTGCCAACATGCGTTGAATCATCAAAAAAGCAAGAGAGTTCCAGAAAAATATCAATTTCTGCTTTATTGACTATGCCAAAGCCTTTGACTGTGTGGATCACAATAAACTGTGGAAAATTCTGAAAGAGATGGGAATACCAGACCAAATGACCTGCCTCTTGAGAAACCTGTATGCAGGTCAGGAAGCAACAGTTAGAAGTGGATATGAACAACAGACTGGTTCCAAATAGGAAAAAGAGTATGTCAAGGCTGTATATTGTCACCCTGCTTATTTAACTTATATGCAGAGTACATCATGAGAAACCCTGGGCTGCATGAAGCACAAGTTGTAATCAAGATTGCTGGGAGAAATATCAATAATCTCAGATATGCCAGTGACACTACCCTTATGGCAGAAAGTGAAGAACTAAAGAGCCTCTTGATGAAAGTGAAAGAGGAGAGTTAAAAAGTTGGCTTAAAACTCAACATTCAAGAAACTAAGATCATGGCATACGGTCCCATCACTTTATGGGAAATTGATGGGGAAACAGTGGAAACAGTGGCTGACTTTATTTTTCTTGGATCCAAAATCATGGCAGATGGTGATTGCAGCAACGAAATTAAAAGACACTCCTTGGAAGGAAAGTTATGACCAACCTAGACAGCATATTGAAAAGCAGAGACATTACTTTGTCAAAAAAGGTCCATCTATTCAAGGCTATGGTTTTTCCAGTGGTCATGTATGGATGTGAGAGTTGGACTCCAAAGAAAGCTGAGCACAAAAGAATTGATGCTTTTGAACTGTGGTGTTGGAGAAGACTCTTGAGAGTCCCTTGGACTGCAAGGAGATCCAACCAGTCCATCCTAAAGGAGATCGGTCCTGAGTGTTCATTGGAAGGACTGATGTTGAGGCTGAAACTCCAATACTTTGGCCACCTCATGTGAAGAGCTGACTCGTTTGAAAAGACCCTGATGCTGGGAAAGATTGAAGGTGGAAGGGGAAGGGGACGACAGAAGGTGAGATGGTTGGATGACATCACTGACTCAATGGACATGGGTTTGGATGGACTCTGGGAGTTGGTGATGGACAGGAAGGCCTGGCGTGCCATGGTTCATGGGGTCACAAAGAGTCGGACATGACTGAGCAACTGAACTGAACTGGGGGTTCTTATTTACTCTCTTATCTATCCAAGCAAGCTGCACAATTGGCTTCCAGTTAGGAATCATTTTATTTATCTCATTAGAGGGAGAGAATATGTCTCAGAAGAATAATCAACACCTAAAATTCTCTCAATTTCATCAAAATCCATTAAATATCAACACCACAAATTACAGGAATAAACTTGGCACCAAAGGATTAACTTCTAAGCAATACTACTTCATATATAAAAATACAGTCACAATTACACTAAATACTTAGTAGTATTTCACATGAGGATAAATTAATTACATATATAGGGATTAGCATAATCCTTTATGTGTCTTATAAGTCAATAAATACAGTTATTATAATTAGTGTTATAAAATTTTAAAAGATTGTTAACAGCAGCGGTTCTAGTCAAAGACTGAGCAGATATTTACTGGAACAGAAGTTCCAGTGAAAGACTGAACAGATAGCAATACTCTGTAGCGTTCAAATCCATAAAAGCAATCGTTCAACTTCTTTTTTTTAGGACAGATTCACTATATGTCTGTAGTCCTGGCACAATTATTAGTTAATCACACACACTTTTACTCTGATATGTCAGAATTTAGACGATTAATTTAAAATTTGCTCTCTTAGGGGACAGAATCAATGAATGTGGTTCAAAGAAGGTATCCAGGAAACTGACAAGAAGCAAAACAGACATTTATTCTCATGGAAATCCAAGCAGGAATAAATAGTGATATTTTTAAGAACAAACTCAAATAGGAAAAAGCATGTAATCAATTCAGGGGTCTGGACCTCCCACTATAGCGCTTAAGTAGCTGGCCCCAGAAATTGTGATGTTCTGTGGTGTTCTGAGACAAAGCTGTAGTTTATACTTTAGAACAAAGCTGGTTAGCAAAAGCAAGGCAGAAACAAATCTCACAAGATTTAGATATCTAGGAAATCAATTGGGTCAGCAATGAAGCACAGAATATCCACAAGGGAAGAGTGCATGCATGGCAAAAACACCAAATTAAACAATTAATATTACTGATCACTGTTTATGTGTATTCAGTTCAGTTCAGTTCAGTTGATCAGTCATGTCCAACTCTTTGCAACCCCATGAAACTGCAGCACGCCAGGCCTCCCTGTCCATCACCAACTGCCAGAGCCTGCTCAAACTCATGTCCGTTGAGTTGGTGATGCCATCCAACCATCTTATCCTCCGCCATCCCCTTCTCCTCCCATCTTCAATCTTTCCAAGCATCAAGGTCTTCTTCAATGAGTCAGCATCAGGTAGCCAAAGTATTGGAGCTTCAGCTTCAGCATCAGTCTTTCCACTGAATATTCAGGACTGATTTCCTTTACGATGGTCTGGTTGGATCTCCTTGCAGTCCAAGGAACTGTCAAGAGTCTTCTCCAACACCACAGTTCAAAACCATAAATTCTTCAGCACTCAGCTTTCTTTATAGTTCAACTCTCACCTCCATACATGACTACTGGAAGCAATGACAAATCACTTCAGTATTCTTGCTGTGAGGACAACATCAACTGACCAAAATGTTTACAGCTATTGTCTTCTGTTTCTAGTTTACTCCCCCATTTCTGGGAATCATGTTACTTTTCCATGCTCCATGTACATGTCAAAAAAATGTTTTATCATATGATAAATATATGTATATATAATATAATAATAAAATAATAATGTTATAAACATTACAATACATGTTTTTATAAGAGGACTTTATTTATCTTATAACAGGCAATATGCCCAGGGATGGGTCCTTGACTCAAGCTGGGCAAATCAGCTCTCTTCACAAAAATGTCATACTGGAGCCAAGAAAAAATTTATGGGGGGTTTCTCCACAAGACTGAATGGGAACATGTAAACTTGGAATTTGTTATAATCAAGCTTTCAATCATGTGGACTAAGGAAGAAGATAATGCCAGGCCTACGCAGGCATGCAGAAGAAATGAGAGGTTTAAGATGGAGACAGAACCTTGTTCTTATTCAGGTGTTTGGGTTTATTTTATTCCTGAGACTCTGCAACATTCTTCCTCTTTATTTTCATCCCAAATTCAAATAATCTACTGAATTTTCTTTTCTTTTTAAGTTAATTGGACTAGATTCTTGTTTGTTGAAATTAAGAGTCTTCACTGAAGCATACCTTGTTTCTGTAGATGACTTGGAAAAATTCTCATAAACATTTACCTCGGAAAGGTATTTTCAGTGACCTTCTATCTCAGTGTTTCTGAGATAGTAGATAAAAAAAGATGGTACATCATTAAACAGGTTTGAAAAAAACAAGCTGAACAAAGCTCAGCTTTTTCCTTGTTTTTTTTTTTTTTTTTTTTTTTTTACCATTTTTGACTGTCCTTGCAGAGCCTTTAGAATACCATGTGCAGTGTGAATTTCTAAGACCACAGAGTTTGTGTAGCATTTGTACCCACATGTGGAGCATCTTCAGAAATAGTACTTCATAGAAAACCTTTGCTGACTTATCCTAAAGAAGAAAGTAAGACCAAGACATTTAACCTAACTCAGGTCATAACCAAAGGGGAATCGGTACTAAATACAGATTAATACGTGTGCTGTAGGACTGCAAGTGTCTTAGAGTGATAAACCAAGAGCATTACTTAGATAAGAAATTTATTTGGCAAAATGAGTTGCTGGAAAGAAGGAGCAACTGACAGACAAGACTACCTGGAGCAACCCATTACACTCCATTGACAGACTCCTGAAAAGAGACTACACAGCCAGCAAACTTAAAGGCTCTTCGCTGAGTTTCCAACTCCATCTGCAGAGAGTTGGTTCAGACAGACCCTGCCAGAGGCTCCAAGAAGCAGATGATGACTTCCCACTTACGTTTGTCTTGTCCCTTGCTGAAACAGAGACCACAGGACATACTAAGGAGCCTTCTTCCAAGACCTCTCCTTGGAGCGGTTTGTGAACCCCTGTCCTATTTTCCCCACTTTATCTAACTGTGTTGCATGCTAACTGGCAACAAACCTAGTAATTAGAGGCCATTTTTTATTTATCTCCAATTCTGTGTTACCTGGCCTTGCCAAACGGGCCCTGTGATAAGCAAATGGATTATAGATACGACCTTTGCATCGCTTAATTAAAGGAGCTGTATTTTCTTTGTACTTAAGTTGTTTTACCAGAATTTTAGCTCAATATTTCCAGAGAGAGGGAGAGTCAGAAACACAGACAGAGAAGAACAGAGAAGAAATAGGGATTCAGAACTCATAGAAGTTCTATTAAGACATGTTCAATAACATCGCTTTGTTAATTTCTGCAGCAGAAACCAAACTGTGAATATTACCAGTTACTCAGTCGTAGAAGAGATAATTTCAAAGAAGAAGATCTATTTATACCATCTGGAAACAATAATCAGGAAACCTATTTATGGAAATTAAATTATTCTTGACTACTATACTTTTACTAGCGTATGTGCATACACCTAAAAGGGAATTCTAGTTATAATCCTTCCTTTCAACATTATGTCTTTAAACTGAAAAACTGTACGATTTAGTTTTATCCATGGAGAGTACACAGTTTTTTCAAGTTATGTGACAGTCAGTAAATGCCTCTCCTCTCTTTCTTTTCTTTCTCCCATTTCCCAATAAAATCACAGATTAGTGTTTCAATCCTCCAAACACTGACAATCATTACAAACTTCATGTGATCACTTAATATTACCAAGTATTACAGTCAGGTGAATATGAACATGAACACAACAGGGAAAAAAATAGTACCTAGAAGATGTTTGAGTTTATGGAATATGGAATATGGAAATTAACAAGAGTCAATAAATGACGATCATAGATGACTGTTATAGTCACCTTGAGTCTTCAGAGGAAAAGATGTGAGGAATGAAGTCTTTGGAGACACTGCCATGAAGACTTACCTGCAGTGTCACTGAAGGTAAAACTTTGTTAAAGCCCTTATCTCAGCCAACACAGAAGGGGCAGCACCATCCACCAAGTAATACAGACAGACTGGATCCAGAGCCTTTATTTTCTACCTAGTCACCAAAAGGATTGTGATTTTTTTTTTAACCTTTGTAATATTATAACAACCAAAATAATTTTTGAATTTTCTATATTACGCTTTGTTGAGTGATTACTAATAGCAAATGACCATTTTAAATAAGTCCCCAAGCCCATATTACTCCAAGCAATTTTCACAATAATTCTGAGTTAGACATCATTATTCAACACATTTTCAGGAAATTCGAGAGCCAGAACCACAAAGTAACCCTGTGCCACTTTGAAATCAAGTAAGCAATTGGTTAATATTTGATGACGGTCAAATATCTTTACCACAAACTCCATGGCACCCAACACTTCTGAATAATTAAATAAGGAGAAGGGAAGCCATTTGCCAAGTAACAATCAACACAAGAGTTTACTTTTCATCTAAAATATCCAAAAAGAATTATAGGAGTATTTTTATCTCATGAAATAGTTTTTTAAAAAAGTAGAAAGAAACAAAAAGCAAAGCTATTCTCAACACTGGTTGAAGGCAACAGTTTCAAAAGCCAGGCCATCAGGAAATCAATGTGAGAACACAAACCATAAAAAAATACTTTGTATTTCTTTATTTTCCTGCTTTGACTAACTTATGTTGAGTGCTAATTGTGTGCAAAAAAACCCAAGTGATTAGTGGCTTTTTTTTTTTTTTAATTCTCCAATCCTGTGATTTTTACCTGGCCTTGTCACTGGTTCCTGTGACAAACAGATGAATGGAATTATGGATGTGATCTTGACATCTCTTTATTAAAGGAGCTGTATTTTTTAATTTAAGTTATTTTATCTGAACTTTGGCCCAATAATTGAAGAGAGAGGAAGAGACACAAACCGAGAAACAGGGATGAAGAAGGACAGAGAAGAAATAGGGATTTAGAACTCGCTAAACTTCTAAGAAGATATAATGTCAACAATATTTCATTTCTAATTTCTGTAGCAGAACCTAGTTTGTGACTCTTATAAGTTACTCAGTCATATAAGAGTCATATAAGTCATACAATTTCAGAGAGAAAATCTATTTGCACCATCTGGAAACAATAATAAGTAAACCTATTTATGAAAATTAAATTACTCTTCATTAGTATACTTTCAAATTCTACTAGTATATCTTCATACATCAACTTTAACCAAAAAGTCACTAGTTAACAATCCTCTTTTCAATATGATGTCTTTCAACTGAAAAACTTCATGATTTAATTTTTTCACATGGAAAGTAGACAGCTGTTTCAAGGTTATGGGACAGTCAGTAAAGGCCTCTCTTCTCTTTCTTTCTCTTTCCATCAGTAAGATCACAGATTATTTTCCAATCGTCCAAACATCGACAGTCATCACAAGCTTCATATGATCACTTAATATTACCAATTATTACAAGCAATGTAATACGTAAACATGAACAAACAAGCAAACACAAAACTGTCAAGAAAAAGATGTTAAAGTTTATAGAACATGCACTTTAATAAAAGCCAATAAATGAAATATTGTCATAGATGACTGCTTGAACTCACCTTGGGTCTCCCAAGGAAAAGGCGTGAGGAATGAAGTCTTTGCTGATGGTGCCACTGAAACTTACCTGCAGAGTCACTGAAAGTAAAACTTTGGTAACTCATGTTTCCAACCCAACACAGAAGGGGCAGCACCATCTACCAAGTAATCCAGACACTCAGGGATCCCCTATTTTCATCCCTTTTCTTTATTTCACACCCTCCAGACAGTTACACCATCTGGTAATGTTATTGCCCACCTTTACAAGCATTTCTCTAGTTAGAACATGATCATCTCTAGGCCCAGACTCTTTCACACTCTTCTCATAGCCTTCATTTTCTACTTTGTCACCAAAAGGATTATGATATTTTTTAATCTTTGTAATTTTATAACATCAAAGTAACTTTTAAGTTTTCTATGTTATGTTTTGTTGAATGATTACAAATAGCGAATGGTCATGCCAAGTAAGTCCCCCTAAACATACTACTTCACGCAATTGTCTAAACTATGGCCCAGTATTTGAGAAGAGATGGAAACTGAGAAAAAAGGGATGGTGAAGGACAGAGAAGAAAGAGAGATTTAGAACTCATAGAAGTTCTAGGAATTTATGATTTCAATAATACTTGATAATCATCACAAGCTTCATAAATCATTTACTATTACCAATTATTACAGCAGATGTAAATATGAACACAGCAACTAAACAGAACACTGGTGTCTAAAAGATGTTATAGTTTTATAGAACATGCACTTTAATAAGGGTCAATAAATGACAAGACAGTCATAGCTGACTACTTGTACTCACCTAGGGTCTTCGGAGAAAAAGGTGTGAGGAATGAAATCTTTGCAGATGCCTCCATGAAAACTTACCTGCAGTGTCACTGAAAGTAAAACTTTGTTAAAGTTCGTTTTTCCAACCCAACACAGAAGAGGCAGTCCAGACAGACTCTGGGATCTCCTTGTTTACAATCTACTTCCTCATCTCAGACCTGCAGACAGTCACACCATCTGAAAATTCTAAAGCCCCATATCACAAACATTTCTCTAAGTAGAACTTGATCATCACTTGGCCAAGACTCGGATTCCTTTCCTATCCTTTATTTTCTACCTTGTCACCCAAAGATTGTCAAGTTTTAAATTATTGTAATATTTTAACAACCAAGTAGCTTTTAAACATTCCATGCAGTGGTCACAACAATTCTGAGTTACACATCATTATTTACCACATTTGCAGAAAATGTCAGAGACAGAACCTTCAAGAAATCCTGTGCTATAATTTTATGGCTGATAAAGTAGTTTTCACAAAGGTAGGCAGAAACAAACGGCAAAGTTATTCTAAATGCTGGTTGAAACAATGGTTTTAAAAGCCAAGCCATGAGGAAATCAATGTGAGAACAAAAACCATAAAATATTATTTTATATTTCTCTATTTGTCCCACTTTGACCAAGTTTTGTTGAGTGCTAATTGTGAACAACCAACCCCGGTGATTAGCAGTCAAGTTTTTCTATTTATCCCCAATCCTGTGATTTTTAACCTAGCCTTCCTACTAGGCCCTGTGACAAAGAGACACACGTTAACTATGGGTGTGATCTTGACATCTCTTTATTAAGGGAGCTGTATTTTCTTTATATTTAAGTCGTTTTATCTGAACTATGACCCAATATTTGAGGAGAAAGGGAGAGCCAGAACCAAGAAACAGGGGAAGAAGGACAGAGAAGAAACAAGGATTCAGAACTCATAGAAAATCTATTAAGACATGACTTCAATAACATCATTTTGTTAATTTCTCCAGTAGAACCTAAACTGTGAATCTTACTAGTTACTTAGTCATATAAGAGACAATTTAAAAGAAGAAAGTCTTTTTATACCATATGGAAGCAATGAGAAATTCTATTTTTGAAAATTAAATTACTGTTGATGAATATACATTCATTTTCTACTAGAATATGTGCAGACACCAGTTTTCACTAAAAAGTTATTCTAGTTAAAATCCTTATTTTCAATATTTTCTCTTTAAATTAAAAAAATAAATGATTAATTTTTTCACATGGGAAGTGGACAGCAGTTTTAAGTTTATAGAACAGTCAATAAAGGCCTCTCTTTTCTTTCTTTATCCTATCCTCCAATAAAATCACAGATTATTTTTCCATTCCTCCAAACATCGACAGTCATCACAAGCTTCATATGATCACTTAATATTACCAATTATTACAAGCAGATTTAACATGTAAACATGAAAAAAACAAGCAAATACAAAACTGGTGCTTGAAAAGTGTTATAGCTTGTAGAACAGGCACTTTTAAAAAGGTCAATCAATGACAGTCACGGGTGACTGCTTGCACTCACCTTGGGCCTTCAGAGAAAAAGCTGGGAAGAATGAAGTCTTTGCAGATGCTGCCATTGAAACCTACCTGTATTGTCACTGAAAGTAAAACTTTGTTAAACTCGTGTTTCCAACCCAACACAGAAGGGGCAGCGCCATCCATCAGATAATCCAGGAAGACCCGGGATCCCCTGTTTTCATCCCATTTCTTCATTTCACACCCTCCAGGCAGTCACACAATCTGCTAATTCTACTGTCCAACTTCACAAACATTTCTTTAGTAAGAACTTTATCATCGTTTGGCCAAGAGTCCTTCAGATTTTTTTCCTATTCTTTTTTTTCTACCTTGTCACCCAAAGGATTGTGAATTTTTTCATCTGTGCAATATTGTAACAAACAAAGTAGCTTTTAATTATTTCATGTTTATCTTTGTTGAACAATTACAGATAGTAAATGATCATGCTAACTAAGTCCCCTACTACATATTATTCCATACAGTTGTCACAATAATTATGAGTTAGACACCATTATTTACCATATTTGGAGTGATTCTCAAAGTAGAATTCCAAAGAAATCCTGTGCCACTTTGAAATCAAGTCAGCACTCAGTGAATATTTGATGAAGATCTAATGTCTTTACCATGAATTCCCCAGCGCTCCAACACCTCCTGATTAATAATATAAGGAGAATGGAATGCGTTTGCCAAGTAACAACACAGAAGCTCCCTCTTGACACAATAGGAGCAATTTTGTGGCTGATAGAGTAGTTTTAAAAAAGCAAAAAGCAACAAAAAGCAAAGATTTTCTAAACCCTGGTTGAAGGCAGTATTTTTAAAAGCTAAGCTACCAGGAAATCAATGTGAGAACACAAATTATAATACTCAATCTTTATAGTTCCCCATATTTTCAAAAAAGACGGTCATCATGTTAGTTGTTTTGAATTTTATCTGTATTCTGCACAATATTTTCTATAAATCCATTCTAGATAATTGTCAAGGTGTCTGGATCCCTTCAAAGAGTGTGTATACACTCTTTGAGAGAAGGTACCGGTGGTGTTTGCTAGAATCCTTACACCAGTATTTGCCATTAGTCTTATTTGGAATATTGGTTTCATGTTGTGTTTATAAGTATGTAAAGCACCTTAAAAAGAATTTTTGTTTTCAAGTAACTAAATTTGCTTAAATAACCCAGTCATACATAATTCAAATGCAACTAAATAAAATTAGAGATTAAACAAACAAAAAGCAGAGAGATGTGAGAAACACAACGAGCAATTTTTACAAGAAGTAAATTATCAAGACTGAAGATGGTAATCATCAGAAATTCACTTTTCCATTAGCTAACTTTTTTAACTCTGGTGAGAACTGGAGTGAAAATGAGAAGAGATGAAAACTGTAGGTGTATTCTCTAAGTATAATGGCTGCCAAACAAATGGAATGGCTTAAATCCTTTAATTATCAGGAAAACTTCCAAAACTCAGATTCCACTTGCAACACTCTTGGATATTAAACATGTATTAATAGTAAAGGACAAACACTCAAGATGAAACTGTATTCATATTGGCTAATATTTCTCCCTGATTTTTGAATGACTACACTTAGGGCGTGTGCTCATTCCCCCAAACCAGTTCTAAATGTCTTTGTTTATTTCATCTCCATGAACACATTAATGTTCCCAATATTTTCACCTTATCACCCTGGTTCAAACAATTATCATTGGTGTTCCACCTCTGTGGTGGTCTACTCACCCATCTCCCACTGGATCTCAAGTCTTCGTTTGAAGGAAATCTCCACACAGGACCTATATCAAAAAGGCAAATAATAGGCTTAAAAAATCTTCCTGCTGTAAAACTTTCAATCTCATGTCAATACTTTAAAGTTAAAACCAGGGCTTCCCATCATGCCCTGTAATGCCGACTTCTGTGCTTTGTAATCTATTGTATCTCTACTTTTAACTTACTGCCCTCTTAGAATACACAGCAAGTTCTTTCCCATTTTAGGATTTCTGCATGTGTCATTTAGAGATTTAGAACACTCTTCACCTGCTGTTTTCAAGTCCTGCCTCTTCATTGGTCAGGTCCCAAATCTCAATATTACTCTCCCTTTGAGACTTTTGACCAGAAATCAAAACAACTCTTTCCCTTCTTTCAGGCCCTCAATATTCACTATTAATATACCTACTTTGCTTCATTTACAGAATTCCAGAATTTGTAGATTATATAATGTTTTATCACTTGTCTTTCATAGTAGATGTATTTTATGGAAGCAAACACTTTTATTTTCTTTATCCATAATCATGTACTCTGGGCCTCATCTGTGCTTTTCACTGAACAAGTCGCAGTGCATATTTTTTAAATGAATTAATGAATGATTATCAGGTCCCTATTGTCCTCACACTTAGTTTCCAAAGGAACAAGGGTGCTTTAGGGTTCCTGGACCCAACTCTAATGTGTGGGGTGGGGGGGGGGTGGTCTTCCTCACATACCAGCCTGTGCTTCTTAGACACCAGCAGCAGGCGCAGAGCTTCCATGCTCTCTGGATGGGCCATTTTCTTAGACTCTCCATGCATTCACCAGCTGGAAGCTCTCTGCACCCTCTTCTTTTGGGTTTTGGTGGAGACTTCATTTCATGGGCATGAACCATTAAACTATTGGTCAAGGGCAATCAATTCGACCTCCAGCTCCTCTGTATACCTAGAGGCTGGGGGCAGGACTGAGAGTGGAACCCTCTAACCTCCTGGCTATGCTCAGTTGCTTCATTATGTCTGACTCTTTATGACCCTATGGACTGTAGTTTGCCAGGTTCCTCTGTCCTCAGGATCATGCAAGAAAAAGATTACTGGAGTGGGTTGTTATGCCCTGACCCAGGGATCCAACCCATGTCTCCTGCATTGTAGGTGGATTCTTTACCCACTTAGTCACCTGGAAAACCTGGCTAGAGGCTTTCCAAAAATCACCTCATTAAAGGAACAAGAAACACCATTATGTCTCTTATCACTGAAGAAATTCCAAAAGTTTTAGGAGCTCCACACCAGAGCTCGGGACGAGACCGAATGCATATTTATTATAAATCAAGATATCACAGAGGGTTATCTTACTGCTACTTTCTGTATCTCCCCAACAATGAACTATCCTGACATATGCATTACATAATTTGCTCAAATGATGGCAAAGTGGATTTTTTGCTAGATGTTCAGCTCCTGGGGGAACTGGGCTATGTGTTTCTCTCCATGCTAGTAGGGAGTAATAATGACAGAAAATGCTTTGATGCTAGCATTTAAGAGTGATTTCACTCTTAAAAGTCATTTCCAATGAGGAGTCCTCTTGAAAATTACCAATTTACCCTGCATTCAGGTCATATAAATGCTATGTTGCAGCTACTTGAAAATATCTCATAGGAAAGTATGTAATAAAATACCAATCCATTCTTGTCTTCCCTGTTAGAGAGATGCTGACTTTTATACATTTGACAATACATTTCTGTTGCTTTCCAAACACCATTCAATCAAGAAACCTTCCCAGCTGGCAGAGCCAATAAATACTTGAATTTTCCATAATGTTTTTTGGAATCTTTCTTCAGCCTGAAGGCCTCTAGTTTTCACAATATTGCAATTTAAATGAGTTTCTTTCCATAGCCTCAAGGTTGGCAAAAGATACAAAAGCACACTTTTTTAGGTTACATTTTTCCAAAAATAGAGCGTATAAAAAAAGCAAAGAATATGTCTTGAAATTTTTCAGAAATCACTTTAAAATGCAGAATTTAAATTAATATTTTGGAAGATACTTATGAAATAATTCAAGTAACTTTGGTTATAAATATGCATTTAAATAAATGAGCTGTTGTTAAAATACAGAATATCATTTTGGCTTCCATTAGGACATAATAAAGCTTTGCTGTTTCACATAAATATGGCACTGGGAACATCTCTTCCTATCCAGGAATAATACATAAATTATATAATAATATAAGCATGTGGAAACATAAGGCAACTAGAAATTTTATTTTTCATTAATAATAAATTTCTCACTTTGGTAATTTTTTTGAAAACTAATTAGATGTTCTTAGGTAACATTTTATGAAACTCAAAGGTCTGAATCAGCTGGTGGTCAGCAGGAGAACAACTCCAAGACATGAAGATTAGATGGTCAATCCTTCACTGTGTGTGTGGGTGCTCAGTCACTCAGTGATGCCCGATTCTTTGCAACCCAAGGGACTACAGCCTGTGCGGGTCCTCTGTCCATGGGATTCTCCAGGCAAGAGTACTGGAGTGGTTTGCCATTTCCTTCTCCAGGGAATCTTCCCGACCCAAGGATCAAGCCCATGTCTCTTGCATCTCCTGTATTTGCAGGCAGATTCTTTGTGCTACCTGGGAATCCCCCACACCCTTCACTGTATAGTTTGTCTAACAAAGTATTCAATACCACCACCTGGGTGGCTTAAACAAGAGAAATGTATTGCCTCACAACTCTGGAGGCTGAAGTCCAAGATCAAGGTGTCAGCAGGGTTGGTTCCTTCCGAGTGCTGTGAGAGAGAATCTGTTCCAGGACTCGTAATGGGCTTTTGGTGGTTTGCAGGTAATCTTTGGCCTTTCTCAGCAAAAGCCTCACACCAATCATCACTTGTCTTCATTTTCCATGTGATGCTTTCCTTGGATACAGGTCCCTATGCACAGGTTTCCCCCCCTTTATAAGGAGAATAGTCATTTTGGACTGAAGTCCACCTTGATGACTGCATTATAACTCTTACATCTTTAATAACCTTACTGATAAATAAGGTGATGTTTTGAGGTATTGGGGATTAGAACATCAATATGTGAAATTTTGTGGGGATATAATTCAACCAATAACTCTTACTATATGTTAAGCGTTTGCCTTTCATTTAATCCCCACATTAGCCCTATAAAAGGTGTCATTATTTCCACTTCAGAGTAAACAGACTTCAGTAATTTAAGCAAATTAAATTACCCAGTTAGCTGGCAAATTTCAGATTCAGGAGTTAAAATCAGACATAATTGAACCCAAGCCTCATGTCTTTAGAATGACATTTTGAAACTTTTAAACAAAATACAACTTGCAAACCAGTTTAATTACTGACATAATGTATGAAGGTAGCAATACGTACTCACAAATGTAATTATTTAAAAGGATGGTTATATTTATGGCATTGTTTATGGTGGCAGTTTCAGAGGTGTTTTTTAAGTTCAGACCCAACAAGATGTATGTACTAAACATGCACAACTCTTTTGTATGTCAATTACACCCCTATAAAAAAATGTAGTACAGTAGGGAAAAATAAACACAAATGAGCAACAAGAAAGAGGGGAAAAATGACTGTGGTAGAGAAATACCATGTAGATATTTAAAATGAAATGTTGCTATTTAACACTCAAAACATATTTTCTTCTTTTTTGATGGTTTCTCTGCCTGGTATGGATGAGTAGTAAATAGAAAGTAATGTTCAAACCTGGGTCTTTCGAAGTCTTAACTCAAAAGACACTAGTGAAAAAAGATACAAGCTTACAGATGTTTTATGAAACCTGACCTCTAATTCAAGCAGCTCTTCTGTGACTTCATCTTTGAGATTTCAGAACAGATAACATATTCCTTTGAAATTAAATTTATGATATGGAAAAATATCCAGTATATCTCATTATAAAGCTCTTTCAAGCCATTGACTTCTATTGTAAGTATTGAGTATTCATGTCTTGCAAACGTACAATACCTTTGCTTAATATGATTACATCATATATGTGCATATATATAAATTTATTGGAGAGGTTGCTAGAAACATTTTGATTATGATTTACATTTACTTTCCCCATAATATTTTTCTCATCTTTCATTCTCAAAATTCCAAATTGGTAGTCAAATTCTGGAATGTGTTGTCAAGCTCATGGCTATGAATAGTAAAACAACATGTGTTAAAAATTACCAAAAAGAAACAAAATTAACTTAACTACTTGCTCCAAGAAATACTTGCTCTTGAAGATAAGATTGAAAGAAGCAACATAGTTTGTTTATCGAGACTAATGCTGCTCCTGTTTATCAAGACTCACTCACTTCACTATGCCCATCAATCTTAAGCTTTTATATAAAAATTTCTGTCTAATTCCAATGATTTTCAAGTCTTTTAAGAAATACCTTAAAAATCGCCGACCCCAGAGTTAAAAACAATATAAGTATCTTCTCCTGACTTTCCCCTTTCAAGACACTAGTAAGACTGGATCCCCACTCCAGTATTCTTGCCTGGGAAATCCCATGGACAGAGGAGGCTGGCAGAATACCGTCCATGGGATCTCAAAGAGCCGGACACAACTCAGCTACTATAAACAACTGCAGGAGCAAGACTATGTCAAGGCAATGTTCTGTTTTACTGTAAGAAATGTAAAGAACTTGACCTTTTGTAACAGAAGTTTCTGGTAGTCTTTTGTAGAGTTGATAGTCAGCAAATAAAAATAAAACATCTCGAAATATGCAAGCTTCTATTTGTAATAATAGTGGTGGTGGCAATAACAGTAGCTATAGTAGAAGGAGCTGTAGAAGTGGAAGTCATACCAGCAATTACAAGTGTTTCACATGATTTCCTATCAAATTAGGATTATGAGATTAAACAAGTCACAAATCATTCAAAAAGAAAAAGTTATTGATGTATGTTTTCAGATTCTCTCTATATGATACATCCAATAATTTGAAAGTTGTATTAATTCTAGGAAAAGGAGTACGTCGAGGCTGTATATTGTCACCCTGCTCATTTAACTTACTTGCAGAGCACATCATGAGAAACGCTGGGCTTGAAGAAGCACAAGCTGGAATCGAGATTGCTGGGAGAAAAAATAATAACCTCAGATATGCAGACAACAACACCCTTATGGCAGAAAGTGAAGAGGAACTAAAAAGCCTCTTGCTGAAAGTGAAAGAAGAGAGTGAAAAAGTTGGCTTAAAACTCAACATTCAGAAAACTAAGATCATGGCATCTGGTCCCATCACTCCATGGCAAATAGATGGGGAAACAGTGGAAAAAGTGTCAGACTTTATTTTTTGGGCTCCATAACCACTGCAGATGGTGATTGCAGCCATGAAATCAAAAGACGCCTACTCCTTGGAAGGAAAGTTATGGCCAACCTGGATAGCATATTGAAAAGCAGAGACATTACTTTGCCAACAAAGGTTCATCTAATCAAGGCTGTTTTTTCCAGTAGTCATATGGATGTGAGAGTTGGACAGTGAAAAAGGCTGAGCACCAAAGAATTGATGCTTTTGAGCTGTGGTGTTGGAGAAGACTCTTGAGAGTCCCTTGGACTGCAAGGAGATCCAACCAGTCCATCCTAAAGGAGATCAGTCCTGGGTGTTCACTGGAAGGACTGATGTTGAAGCTGAAACTCCAATACTTTGGCCACCTCATGTGAAGAGTTGGCTCATTGGAAAAGACCCTAATGCTGGGAAGGATTGGGGGCAGGAGGAGAAGGGGAAGACAGAGGATGAGATGGCTGGATGGCATCACTGACTTGATGGACATGGGTTTGGGTGGACTCTGGGAGTTTGTGATGGACAGGGAGGCCTGGCGTGCTGCGGTTAGGGGTCACCAAGAGTCGGACATGACTGAGCGTCTGAACTGATACTGATACTGATTCTTTTTGGGCTCTTAGGAGATTGGTACAATTAAAATAATGATAAAAAATAAGTGGATTCCTAAGGTATACATAGTTCTTTATTTTCTTCCTTTGTTTTAAGATTTTGAGAAAGAAATACTTGCCAAATAAGAAAATATATTGCTATTTAAAAAACACAAAACCCAAGACTTGGGGAAATTAAAGTTCATTTAAGGACTATGAATTAAATCCTTCAGATTCAAAAGCTCATGTTCATTATCTCATGTCAGATTCTACCTTCAGTACAACAGTGAAGCAATGATTTACTACCTAAAATGAGATTTTGTTTCATATACGGTAGCACTTTTTATAAAGTAAAATAGGACAAACCTTTGTGCACTTCATTATATACTAAAATAAGTGTAGCACTTCCCACATATTTTTCTTAGTATAAACAAGACTACTTGTTTACAAATTTATTCCATTTATTTCTTTGTGAATGGGGCCTGTGTACTATTCATTTTTGCATCTCTTTTCATGAATGATGTCTGGAAAATAGGGACATAATAGGGAGATTAATAAGTCAGTTGAATGAATGGAAGAATGCATGAAAAATTGAATGGTTAACTGCCTAATTCATTTATTTTTCTAAAAAGAGCTCAGAGTATTTTGTAAATTAAATGTAATAATTCCATAATTAATTTTTATATTGGTTTTTCTTACAGTGAACTCCTGTACTTCATTTCCCTTTATCATGCAATTAAACTTTTGTTAGGCATGTCTTATTTGAAAACAAACTAAGCCAGAGCAAGAAATCAAAAAGGTAAATATATCCCTCACTACAATAAAATGGATATACCGTAATTCCTACTTCTGTTCTCTGCTGATACCTTCAGGTTAACTCCAATTAATTTGTAAACTGAGTATAATGAAGCATTCATGGTGGTTCTACATTTATTCTTTTTGTGAAGCAAACATACTAACTCTTGTACACTTCATATGAACATTACTGCATAATTCAGGACAGGACCTACAACATTACCTGGGTCTCTAAGGTAATAAGAAATATCACTCCTTCCTGTTGGAAAGTAGTCAGACACTAAAAATGACACTTGGCAATTGTTTAATAACTGAAAGTGACCTAAATCTCTGTTCTATAATTTGTCTAACCACCAGTAACAGGTTCGAAGAGTTTTACTGTATCTCATGTCGGTAAACCAGTCTCATTGTTAAAATACTCCAAGTACTCTTGACTTGGTATTTCCTTCCTGGGAAAGAGCCCTTCGCTGGGTTTTCCATGGCCTCCGAGGGTGTGTAAAAAGCTCTCCTGCTTAGTGGACCACGATTACACATAGCAGTATTTTTGTATCCCTTGAGTTTAGTAAGGACAAGAACCGTTCTTAATTTAAGCTTCTACTAACACAGGCAACACTTCACTGTATTGCTCTTCCCTTTATTGCATTTATTAGATACTGGTTTTGTTCTGTTTTGCATTTTGAAGGTTTGTAACAATCCTGCATCAAGCAAGTCTGTTGGTGCCATATTTTCAGCAGCATTAATATTTTTTTCTAACTTTTCATTTTATATTGGAGTATAGCCAATTAGCAATGTTGTGATAGCTTCAGGTACACAGGAATGGGACTCAACCATACATACACCTGTACCTATGCTCTGTCCAAAACCCTCCCACCCAGGCTGCCACCTAACACTAAGCAGAGTTCCCTGGGCTCTACAGGAGGTCCTTGTTTGTTATCCATTTTAAACAGAGCAGTGTGTACCTGTCCATCCCACATTCCCTAACTATCCCTTCTCCCCATTTCTCACCCAACTCTCCGCAACCATTAAGTTCATTCTTTAAGTCTGTGAGTCTCTTTCTGGTTTGCAAATAAGTCCATTTGAATCATTTCTTCTTAGACTCTGCTTATAAGGGATGTCAAACAGTATTTCTCTTTCTCTGACTTACTTCATTCAGTATGACAATCTTAGTCCTATCCATGTTGCTGCTGCAGCATTATTTTTAATTAGGATGTATACATTTCTTGAACTTTTAAATGTAGGAAGTCACATTCACCAATTACTCAAATCTTGTTTTTTGAAATCCCATTATAAATTTTAAATAGCTGTTTTATAATTTTTTCATGCTCCTTATCAAAATTATACTTAATTACATGTTAAGTTTATTCAGTCTCTGCTTTTAAATAATATTTATATACTGAAAATGTTCAACTTTATTTCTCAAGACTCAATCTGTCCACTGAATTGCTGATTCATATTCACTAGCTTACTGAATATTTTTACCTGTGTATCAAATATTCATTTAAATTTAAAACAAGACCAAACCTGAGTTTTTTTTGTTTCTACAGAATAATGTCACTCACTTAGAAGACATTCCTTGACTAAGATGGATAAATATTCCTCCAAGCCTACAGGATCTTCTGCTTTTAATGTGTGTACCCTATTATTCTGCTTTGAAATTTTTCTAAATAATATTTATTACCTGAAATTATATTGCATATTTACACATGCATAACTGTCTCCCCAAATACATCCTAAAATATACACTGCTTGAGAATAAGAGCTTGTGCTTATTCTACCTCCAATAGAAGTTCTTTGAACATTGTGGCTACTAAAAATAGTTTTTAAAGAAAAAGAGGAAGGAAATATATTTTATATTTATTTGTGATTGTTTACATACTATCTTTTTTCATTTTTACAAATATCCACTTGGGTCAAAATGAATTATTGATTTTTTAAAGTATTTATTTTAAAATGTTCCCCTTTCTTAACTTTCTTATTAATAATAAATGATTTTTTCATTGTTGGTTTATTACTTTTTCCAACTATGTCATGATAACATTAGCTAATATTTACAATTTTAAAGTCTAACTTTCTTTTTTAATAATTTTGGAATATGTAGAAATGCCTCAATGATGATAAGCAGAGATTCTGATCTTTTCCCAGACTTCAGAGAAAATATCTTTTTAATTTACTAGTAATTTTCATCTTGAGACAGTCTTAATGATTTTAAGAAAATACTTTCATAACTTGCTTATGGAGAATTTTAATCATAGTGAATATTCTTTTTCTCTTTAGCAAAAGATTTTTTGTTATCTGTCTACATAATCATAATCACTTTCATCTGATCTACTTTTGAGATGGTTTGTGTTAATAGATGTTTTATTTTGGAACTAGTCTAAAAGATCTGAGATGAATCCCACTTTGTCATATATCATGTGTGTTTTGTCAATGCTTCCTTACATGAATTTTTAATACAAAAAGTAGGAATAATTTCTTTTTTCGAGCTTGTGATCATTTATATAAAATAGAAATTTTATTTTTCAATAGTACAAAATTCATTGCCTCTAAAAGAATACTTAGCCCAGAATTTTTCTCAAATAACATCGATGCATCTTTCAGTATATTTCCTTGTCAATGATCTATTCTGGTGCTCTAAATCTTCTTGAGTTATTTTTAACAAATTATTTTGCCCATAAACTTATCCATTCTATCAAAATTTTAAAATAATTTTGTTTTACATAGTATTCTTTCAAAATTTAAAGTAGTGCTTCAGGTTTATATTTTTAAATTTAATGTTAGATGGTTGTACTTTATTTTTTGGATTACATATTTTTATTTTTAACACAAGCAACCAATTCTTCATGAATTCTTTTTTTTTCTAGTTTTCCTTTTTATTTACTTATTTATTTTGCAGGCAGGTATGTATTTACATACATATTCATATATTGCTTGAGATTATATAGCAATGTTATGAACAGCACTGGAAAGAGGCTGAGTTTGAAGCTATATGACCTTGTCTGGGTGTTTAATCTTCCTAATATCACAATCCTTTCATATGTATAATATAAATAATAACATGTTTTTTTCTTATAAGTCTATTATGAAAAGTGTATTACAAACCAAAAGAAAGGCAATGCCAAAAGAATGTTCAAAATACTGGACAATTGCACTCATTTCACATGGTAGCAAGGTAATGCCCAAAATCATTCAAGCTAGGCTTCAGCAGTACGTGAATGGAGAATTTCTAGATGTACAAGTTGGATTTAGAAAAGGCAGAAGAATCAGAGATCAAATTGCCAACATCGTTTGGAGCACAGAAGAAGCAACAGACTCCAGAAAAACATCTACTTCTGCTTCATTGACTACACTAAAGCCTTTAACTGTGTGGATCACAACAAATTGTAAAAAATTCTTAAAGAGGCGGGAATACCAGACCATCTTACCTGCCTCCTAAGAAGCCTGGATGAAGTAAAGAAGCAACAAAACCAGACATGGAACAACAGACTGGGTCCAAATTGGGAAAGGAGTATGTCAAGGCTGTATATTGTCACTCTGCTTATTTAACTTATATGTAGAATACATCATGCATGGATGAAGCCCAAGATGGAATCAAGATTGCTTGGAGAAATATCAACAACCTCAGATATGCAGATGACACCACCCTTATGGCAGAAAGTGAAGAACTAAAGAGCCTCTTGATGAAAGTGAAAGAGGAGGGTGAAAAAGTTGGCTTCAAACTCAACATTCAAAAAATGAAGACTATGGCATCTGCTCCCATCACTTCATGACAAATAGATGGGGAAATGATGGACAACAGTGACAGACTTTATTTTCTTGGGCTTCAAATTCACTGTGGATGGTGACTGCTGCCATGAAATTAAAAGGCTCTTGTTTCTTGGAAGAAAAGCTAGGACTAACCTAGACAGTGTATTAAAAAGCAGAGACATGACTTTGCTAACAAAAGTCTGCATGGTCATCTGATATGAAGAGCCAACTCATTGGAAAAGACCCTGACACTGGGAAAGACTGAAGGCAGAAGGAAAGGGGAAAACAGAGGATCAGACGGTTGGACAGCATCATGGACTCAATGGACATGAATTTGAGCAAACTCTGAGAGATGGTGAAGGACAGGGAAGCCTGATGTGCTGCAGCCCATGGGGTCCCAAAGAGTCAGACACAACTGAGCAACTGAACAACAACAATGGTTTTTCTAGTAGTCATGTATGGATGTGAGAGTTGGACTTTATAGAAGGCTGAGTACTGAAGAATTAATGCTTTTGAACTGTGGTGTTGGAGAAGACTCTTGACAGTCCCTGGACAGCAAGGAAAACAAATTAGTCTATCCTAAAGGAAATCAGTCCTGAATATATTCATTGGAAGGACTGGTGCTGAAGCTGAAGCACCAATAATTTGGCCACCTGATGTGAAGAGCTGACTCACTGGAAAAGACCCTTTTGCTGGGAAAGACTGAAGGTAAGAAGAGAAGGGGATGACAGCGACTGAGATGGTTGGAAGGCATCACCAATTCAATGGACATGAGTTTGAGCAAACTCCAGGAGATAGTGAAGGAGAGGAAAGCCAGGCATGCTGCAGTCCTTGGGGTAGCAAAGAGTCATACACAACTGAGCAACTGAACAACAAGACATGCAGGGCAAGAGGAATATATTTGTTATATATAATAAATGATCAAAGATTGCAATCATATTTACCTTCTGTTTTTTATTTTTCTGACTTCTAAATTTGAACACATTTAAATTTATATTCTTCCTATTTCTTAGTTTATATCACTCTGTTATCACTTTTTCTTTAAGGCCATCATCTCTGAGTCCCAGTTCCTTACTTGCAAGAAGAATAAGTACTCATTTCCTTAATTTCCCACAGACTAGGGTATAGTAATATATACTCTATTCATCTAGTATTGAAAAAATATGTGCAAGAGTTTATTTTTTCCTTTTAATAATAAAGATTTGTAATCCTTTAATAAATAGAAATAAAATATTTGGATCAATAGTTTTATTCAATTTTGCAACACTAGATGAAACCTAATTATGCAACATAGAAGTATCCTAAATATAACTCTGGTTAAATAATGGGCCATGATTTTCTCTACTGACTTAGAGTAAGAATAATACATAACTGTGATACAGTTATAGGCAGAATGCAATTATTTTATAACATAGTTATTATTTAATTAAATAAAATTAAAGCTTTATAAGTTGAATTTTGGTATAATTTCCTAGTGAGTAAATAGACATCTTGATGTTCTTTTAAGAACCTTCATTTCAAAATGTATTAAAAGTACTGTAATATCTATGTCATGTTATTTACCAACATCAGAGCAAATGGTCATAAATTAGAGAAATGCTTTATGATAGTCACTCAGTGATCTCAGGATGAGGTTCTAAATATTCCCAAGCCAGACTGATTCTTTGCATTTTACCAAAAATGTATACTGTATCAAATCTTGTCATTTTTTTCCTCCAAATAATAAACTGAACTCAATACTTGCTGATGTATGTTTGGACAGCTTTTTATAATTTTTTTTAATTAATAGTAACACTGTCTGGAATGTTCAAGGTCTACATTTTGATTTAGTTAAACCTATTAGTACAGATGTCAAATAATAGATAACATTTTTCAACCATTTATTTAAATGATTGTTGACCTAAGTGTGACTGAAATGCAAGTCAATAAAAACAGCGATAATATATAAAATAAAAGCAGTGGTTACAGATTAAATCATTTGTGGATCACTGATGTTGGCTCACAAGTTATGATGAAGTACTGATTCCTTACTATTGTAGCAGATAGAAACTGGAATATGTATTGTTTAATTCCTAAAAATACTTTTAGGTTTATGTAACCTTAAGATACATAAATGTAATAATTTTAAAGTTATAAACTCCAACTAATTTATGTCCCTTTTTCTGTAGAAATACAGAACTACTCATATTTCTCACCAAAACATTATGTTAAGTTAACAAAATTCTCACATTAGCCTACTGAGTTTTCGGAAATCTTTCACAGAACAAAATAGCCTACAACTATAAAATATTTTATGTAAAAAAAGAGTAAGAGTTCCAATTTTGTTTCTCCCAAATAGATAGTCTCATTCATTGATCACTGAATAATCTATGATCCACATTAAAACTGTGCTTTCCAAATGCCATTAAAAAAAAAACTATCTGCATATTTGTTTTCTATAATTTGTGTTTCTTTTTTAGTTGTTTCTATAATTAAATTTATTTAGTTATCACCTATTATTTATTTTGGTACTTTCCCTCTATATTTACTATGATAATTTCAAATCATTCTTCTATATTTTTAAACATGCATTTCTTTTTCATGTATTTATTATTTGTGTTGTAATGTTATTTTTCTCCCTCAGTTCCTAGGACTAGGAAATTTGTGCTTCCTCATCCCTCTGTTATTTTGTCATCATGTTGGCACATTTTTCTGCTTAATTTATATCCACATGTATTTCATCTAAACTAAAAGAACATCAAGGGATGATTTTTTCCCCCCTCTTGGTTTTATTCTAATCTAGAATGGATTTTTCTCTTTGACTATAGTCTTTTCTTTTTATTTTTTTTTCATTTATTGTAATATTTTGGCTGCCTGCCACTTTGTTTCTCTTTCTCATGTTTAATGTGAAGAGCTCTCTTGCATGAACATAGTGCAAAGTTTCCTTCACTTAATGCCTATCTCTACTATTTCATCTGAGAACTGCATTTATTTTCTTTAAGGTCTATTATTTTCTTTTTCTTTTTTTGAAGGTAGAGGGTTTATGTGTCCAATTGAAGGACTCACCTGGGATTGTGGAAGGCTGAGCTGAGATCTTCTGGTTCTGGTTATTGTGTGATGGGCATGGGGACCCCATGGGAGTTAGAAAATATGATTTCTTTTCTCATAGTAGTGCTTTATGGAAGAAGAAATTCTCATTTGACTTTAGTTTCTTAACCAGGCTCTGTTATCTTTATTTTTGAAAAAATCATGTTATCACAAAAAGGGATTAAACAATATGCAAACATAATTTGGCATAACAACTAACTGGTCTAGTGAGAGAAAAATAGCATGGATGTGCTATGAGGTAGGAAAAATAACTACCATATTATGATTAAAATTATATGTTCCTTGCAGCAGCTTCTGACTGTGATATATATGTTCTTGAAGTAGTATTCGCCTGAACATTAACTTGAAAAATTAACATTAAATTTCTTTTTAATTAAACTGAATTAAGTAGCAGTTAGCAATTAAGGATATATTTTAAAGAAATAGAAAAGTCAAAGGATTAGAATTTTTAACATACTATGAGTTTATTCTAATGGGTAAGATACATACCGAAGGGTACAGGTAGATAATTTGAGAGAGGGGGAAAACACGAAAGTCTACAAATAACAGGAACTGACATTGGGCAACTTCGGACCTATTAAAAATCAAAGAAATATATGATATTCATCTATCAAACTAGCAAAATAATGAACTCTTGACAAAAATTTAATATGGAATCTAGAAAACTGGTAAATGTGAACCTGTTTGTAGGCAGGAGTAGAGAACACAGACATAGAGGATGCATTTGTGGACACAGGGAGGAAAGGAGAGAGTGGGGTAAATCGGAATAGCACTGACATACACACGACCGTGTGTACAGATCGCTCATGCTGCTGCACAGCAGAAACAGGACTGCACATCAATTATCCCAATTAAAAGTACAGTTACAAATAAATAATAAAGAAGTTAGCTGAAAGAGACATTCCCAGCCACTGTAGGAAAGAAAAGGAATTGTACAGTATGGGAGAAATCTATTGGTACTATCTGGGGATGAAAATGGCAGCCCACTCCCATATTCTTTTCTGGGAAATCCCATGGACAGAGAAGCCTGGCAGACTACAGCCCATAGCGTCTCAAGAGAGTTGGACATGACTTAGAAACTAAACAGCAACAGCAGCATAGGTGGAATCAACCACTACCTCCTTCTGGACACCAAGGAAGAGGCAGTAATGGACAGAAGTTGCCCCTGATGTCATGGAGCCTTCTACTGGGAAGACAGACAGTGAGGTTATTGTTAAAATAGAGGAAATACAGTACAGGCTGGATGGATGAAATCTAGCTTTCAAAAATATTTATATATTTTCACATAGGAATTAAAATTATAGGAATTTATCTTGGTATAAACTTACAAATAGATAGTTTTATGTATTAAGGAATTTCATTGCACAGTTAATTATTTACAAAGTGAAAAATTATGAGCAATAAAAATGTCGATGTTTGGAATAAATGCCAAAAAATTATCATACCAATATACAAAGGAATAAGAGGCAGTCATTTAAAATAATATATATGAAAAAGGAGCAAAATGGGATAATCTATATGACAAAATGCCAATTTTAAGAAAAAGTAAAGGATTTCAAGCACAATGCTATTTTTAACATTTAAACTACACATCAACTGTATAAAATGACTGAATAAATATAAAGAGGATGATGATATATCTCCATTTCTATGTATTTATAGTACCCATAGTTCTTTTTTTACAATCAAATTTGAATAAAATTCAAGACATAAAATTACTTTTGTTTTATTCTTATCATTTAGTTAAATTTTATTTTTAAATATAGGCACATTTGAGGTGATGTATAATTTATGAGATATATAAACTGATACACAGTGGAAAGAAGACTCCCTCACGTGACCATAGCATTCTAGCCACTTAAGTTTCCCTTTGATTGAAGAGGAATGATCTTCCTCCTCACCTATTACTTTGCATTTTTCCAGAGATATTCTTTGCGTATATAAGCCTATGTCTCTAATACATGTGTATAAAATGGACATATCGGTTATGCCTTTGAATCTATAGATCTTGTTACAAGGGGATGCAGTGTAGTGCAAGGAGAAGCAGACAGGCAATCAGAACACAGCTCTGTTAGTTCCACTACTAGGACACTCATGAGGGTTTCAGATTTCTTAGGTGTAAATGGGGAAAATAGCCTCCTGCCTGCCAGTCCCACAGTATAAACAGAGCTAATGCAGTAGGGACAGTGATTCAAGGCAGGGGCTCTTGAGCCATACAAACTTGGATCTGCTGCATCCTACACATTTCCATATATTGTGTGGTTTTTTAGGATTAGAAAGACAGAGAAAGATAAATACAAAATACTTACATATGGAATGTGGGAGGAAAACTCATAGAGAACAGACTGGTGGTTGCCAAAAGGCAAGGGGCTGAGGGGGTGTGTTGGTCCAATGGGTGAGAG
This sequence comes from Antilocapra americana, assembly GCA_007570785.1. Classification (NCBI taxonomy): domain Eukaryota; kingdom Metazoa; phylum Chordata; class Mammalia; order Artiodactyla; family Antilocapridae; genus Antilocapra; species Antilocapra americana. The sequence continues at coordinate 10,163,298 of ML660774.1, forward strand.
GGATCAAAAGGCACAAGCTCCAAGTTATACACTCAATAAATAACGGGGATGTAACGCAGAGCATGGTGGTCATCAGTTAAAAATACTGCATTGCATATTTGAAAGTTGCTAAAAGAGGAAATCTTACAAGTTACCATCACAAGAAAATTAGTTCCGTAATTATGAATGACTGTTGTTGTTCGGTCAGAAAGTCGCGTCCGACTTCCTGGCAACCCTATGGACTACAGCCTGCCATGCTCCTCTGTTCATGGGATTTCCCAGGCAAGAATACTAGAATGGGAGGCCATTTCCTTTTCCAGGAGATCCTCTCAGCCTAGGGATCAAACCCACATCTCTTGTCTCCTGCAATGGAAGGCAGGTTCTTTACCAATGAGCCACCAGGGAAGTCCAACTGTGAATGATGACAAACAGTAATTAGACTTATTGTGTGATCATTCTGAAATACATGTAAATACTGAATCATGACGTTTTATATGTAAAACTAATATAATTTATACATCAAATATACCTCATAAAACTAGCAAATAAGTTTGCTGATCTCCCATAACAACTGTTTAAGCCTCCCTGAAACAAAAGTGAATTAACACACAAACGCACAGAGTTTCCTACTTTTTTTCTAATTAGTACATTTTCTATATTATTTCTCAAATATTTCACTTTTCTAACTCTATATTTCTTACTTCCTCCCGGAAATCTATTATCATAGATTTCTAACATTATCCCACAGATCACTTAGATTTTTCTTTTGTTCAGTTCTTTTTTTCTCTTTGTATATCATTTGGATAGCCATTATTACTATATGTTTGAGTTCACTATTTTGTTTTCCTTATGAAATACCTAAATTGGTATTTTACTAAAGTATATTTTTTACTTCCTATATTTACTTTTCAGTATACATATTTTTCATGTCTCCTATTTACCTTTTCATTATGTTCACATTTTCTCTTAAAGCCTTAAAGTGGTTCTTTTAAAATTCTTATCTAATAATTTTTTATCTCAAGATTTGTTATTATTGACTACTTTTGAAAAATATTTAGTAGTAACTTTTCCATTTCTTTGCATAACAACAAATTATTGCCTGGATCCCTGACACTGTGAAATTCCTTGAAGAACTGGTATTTGAAGTGAAGTCTGATACAACAAATAACTCTGATTCTTCCATCCTTTAAAACAGCATATTACAAACATTTTGATTTTCAGTCCTGTATTGGATGTCAGTGGGTTATTCCCTGTAGCTTGGATCTAGATGCAGTTTACTGAAATATAAAATAGTTCTTGAAATGTTTTGTATTTCATCAACACATTTTGGTTGCATCAAGGACAAAATATCTACATTCAAAAGATAGTCAATGCTTCTTTTTTTAACCTCTAAAATATCAATTTGGCAGCTAAATTTTATACCTTGAAACCTATTGAAATCTGCTTTCCTATGGGTAGTTTTAAAAATTTCTGGTAAGGACAATTTAATATTCATCCTGTGAATCTCTATAAAAACCTATATGTGCTTCCTTGGATTCTGCAAAATGTTGATAATAGTTGGTGCTTGTTTCTGATGACAATATATAAACATTGAATTGGTGACCATCCAGGGCAAATTTATTCACTGTCTTCTTTTCTTAGATATTTGATTAAGTAGATAAAAGATTGCTTAAAAAAGGAATTAAGAAAATATGGGAAGGCATATCACTGGTTAGTTTGGAGCTCAAAAGGGGTAAAAATCCCACAGACTTTTAGAAGAGTGAAAAATGGACATAATATGTAATTCATAATATATATAATATATAATTCGTAATATATAACTTATGAATTTCTTTAAGAAATGTTTATGTAACTTTTACAATGACTTTTATTTTACTGTACTAGTTTCTAAGTAGATGTCTTCTGAGTTCTCCGATAAGTGGTACCCAATAAGTTATTTTTTAATGTATACAGAATATTTACTTTCAAATTTTACTCATGACTTTTAGCTTCTATATCTACCAATGTCACAAAGATGTTATTCTATAATTTCCTCTAGGTTTTTATAAAGTCACGCATCACTTTAGGGTCTTCAATTCTTATCTGGACTTGTTGAATTTTAGAGTACAATAAGAATCTGTTTTTACTTCATTGTTGTCTGCATAACTAAATATGCACAAGTAATTACTTCCTCAATTTTCAATGCTGTCTCTATTGTGTTGTTTCCATAAATGCTTTTTTGATTCTATTGGTAATTTGCTTATCCTTGTGCTAATGCTTTCCTGAAATAATTATAATCACATTTTAAAGTCAACATCAAAGCAGGAAAATAAACCAGTAATTCAAAATTGCCTTAATTATGTTTTATTTTATAGCCTCAATATATTTCATCTTAAAATCAACTTGGAGTGTGTGTGCACATATAATTTTATATTATATTGGTAAGACTGATGTATTTACAATCTTAGTCCTTATGTTCTTTAATGTGGTGTATCTGTATCCTTATTCAGGTCTTACTTATTGCCCTCAAAAAGGCTTTGGAATATTTTCATAAACGTCTTGCTTATTTATGTTAGATGTATTCCTAGGTATTATAGTTGCTTTTATGATGAATAGGGTGTTTCTCCAATATATCATACTTTCTAATTAGATTCTAGTGGTATATAGAACTGATTTTTTTTTTATGTTTTAATTTTATTCTTTGTAATCAGATGACTGGACAAGTTTTCATTTAGCATATGAAATCTTCAAATAAATACATTTAATACTGTCACAGAACGTTATGACGAGATACAAATGTTAACAGAAAATAGAATATTGATAGAGCTCAGTAAGGCATATACTCTTAACCATAAATATGATGAATTGGAGGCAAAATAAGTCATTTATTTTTAATGAGATTACCATTTGTTAATGGTCATATGTCCACTAGTTCTGTAGTAGGAGAAATTCTTGACAATTCCTGACAATTGACAATTCTTGTCAACTGAGAATTGACAATTCTTGACAAATCTTGCATTTCATTTAATTATTGTTAAATTTAAATGAATAATTATGCTCTCTTTTTGCGTTTGAGTGGTATCTTCTCAAAAACAACAATACAGAACTGATTTTCATATATTGACCTTGTAACTATTAATACATTCATATGGCTTCTAATTTTGTCTATCTGATTCTTCAGTATTACTTTGAATAGAACTATTTGATTATATGACTTCTCTATTTAGAAAAATTTTATTTGATTACTTGTACAGAAAATCAAATCATATACAAAAAAGTATTGTCTCTGCCTTTCTAATAATTATGCTTTTTCCTCCCTCATTATATTGATTTCTTCCTTCATGATATATTAATATATTTGTCCACAGACCTTGTGACTGGTTAAGTGAGTGCCTCCAGGGTTTAACATATGGGAGGAGGCAGGGAGATAGTCTCAAAGACTCTACTTCCTACTAATATGGCGATTTGGGAATCTATTTTTATTTGAATGGGGTTGGGAAGTGGGTGTTATCAGGGCCAGGCAGAGCTGTCTACTTTCATCGGGTGTAGTGTTGGCTGGTCATTTACCATTTTCCTCTTCTCTAGGAAATTCCTACTTACCCTAAAGACTTGTCTCATCCGCTAACTGTCTCACTCACACATTCACCCACTCCCATTGCTTGGGGTCAACCTTGTCCAATAACTGATTACCAGGAAGTATAAAGGGCCAAACCTCTTGCTTTAATTCATGCCACAGTTTTCTAGAGGTTTCAGGTTTGAATTCCCTGCTTTCAAATTAGGGCTTCCCTGGTGGTTCAGTGATAAAGAATCTGCCTGACAATGCAGGAGCTACAGGAGACTCAAGTTTGATCCCTGGGTGATTAAGTTCCCCTGGAGGAGGAAATGACAACCCACTCCAGTGTTCTTGCCTGGAGAAGCCCTTGGACCGAGGAGCCTGGTGGGCTACAGTCCATGGAGTCACAAAAAATCACATATGGACTAAGCATGAGCATGATGATGTTGAGACCACATCCTTGCTTTTATTTTGACCAAACTTCAGTTCTTTCAACTCATTTTATATGACCTGAGAAAACTCCCTGACTACTCAAAACTCTTCCCTTTTTTTTGTTAACAAATTAAGTTATTGCTATATAATTTGCAAGATAATATAGACAATAGAGGGAAAGTATGAAAAGTACAGATGTGGAGATAGCAATTGTTACATGACAAGCACCAGACATATTTCCTTTTTTTCTCCTCCCCCTCCTACTCCCTCCTTCCTTCCTTCCTTTCTTCTTTCTTTCAACGATCCCTTAGACCATCTGATAATATTTGGCCATGGAACTCATGTAACTAACGCGCTGTGGGACAACTGTATGTGTAACATAAACTTAAGTATCTATCATTTTGATGGAAGCTATGTACTTGAGAAATACTTATCTTTGGATTATAAAGAAACAACATGGAGGCTAGATAATAAAGCCATAGGGGAACCAAGATGCATAAAGCCCAGGATTTTAAATAAATAAGGCTTATTGAACATTAAAAACAAATACATTGGTTTTTCCATGGAGAATACTATATCCTTGATTGCATTGAAAATAAATATTAACAACACAAATAAGATGCAAATACATATTTTCAGTATGCAAAACATGGATTTTATGTGGCTTACAGCTTTGATGGTATAATGCTAGTGTTCACTGACATTTAATTTTTGGTATAATATTGTCCCAACTGGTGTCTGCCTTTTTACATTATATAATTCAAGCTATTGTCAAAGTGACTTTGAGAAGCCTTAAGGGGCATTCATTAAATTTATAGCATTTATAAAAAGTAGAGCCTGGTGAATACATAATGAGTATAACTTATTCTTGAGTTTTTTTAGACAATTTTGCAACACTTGCTAAAATTTTCTTTACTCTCTCTCCTCCTGCACATATTTACCCAAAAAGGATTTTAGTCCCCTTCCCTAGCTTTCCCTAAGAGAACTTTTAACAATTATTCTTTTTAATGTATTAATACTATTGATGAAAATTTAGCTTATTAATTCAAAAACAAATTTTAAAATAAACTACTTTTAAGAAGTAGGGTAGTTTACTAGTTAAAGGGAACAGCTGCTTACCAGATAACTCATTTTGTTTCCTACTCAATTTACCTCTTTATATCTGTATCATTACATATGTATAAGTGAGATCCGCTACAGGAAGGAAAATGTACATTCTGACTCAACTAATATTAAATTAAACTCCACTAAACAAAATGGAACTAAACAAAGATATCATATTTACAGAGGAATATAATTAAGCGTAAAAGTTAAGACTGAATCATGCATTACAGTAATAATAAGTTTGGCATAAAGAAACTTAAAATTGATATTTCCCTGTTATCAAAGGTGAGATGTACATTTCAAAGGTGTCTCTGAGTCCAAGAAAATAGATTAAGACACTTTAGGCCTATATTAATATGAGAAGTAGCTATGCTGTTATATTGATTTTTGGTTTAATGTCTTTATTTTATCATTAGTAGGGTTGACTAAAATCCTGCTTGTTGAGTGTATGTTCCTATTTAAAATTATATATTTTAAATTACAATTTTTATAAATCTTTTAAAAATAACTCTGTTATGCTGAGTTTCATGAGTCAACTTGATTCATGGCACCCAGCTGTGGACCAAACAACAGACAAGATATTGCTGTGAAGTTATTTAGATGTAAATAATATCTACCATGTAATTCTAATTCCTTACCTGCCTCCTGAGAAATCTGTGTGCAGGTCAAGAAGCAGTTAGAACTGGACATGGAACAATGGACAGGTTGAAAATTGGGAAAAGAATACGTCAAGGCTGTATACTGTCACCCTGCTTATTTAACTTATATGCAGAGTACATCATGCAAAATGCTGGGCTGTTTGAAGCAAAAACTGGAATCAAGATTGCCTGGAGAAATATTCAATAATCTCAGATATGCAGAAGACATCACCCTTATGGCAGAAAGTGAAGAACTAAAGAAACTGTTGATGAAAGTGAAAGAGGAAAGTGAAAAAGTTGGCTTAAAACTCAACATTCAGAAAACGAAAATCATGGTATCTGGTCCCATCACTTCATGGTAAATAGATGGGGAAACAACAGAAACAGTGATAGTCTCAATTTCTTGGGCTCCAAAACCACTGCAGATAGTGACTGAAGTCATGAAATTAAAAGACACTTAATTCTTTGAAGAAAAGCTATGACCAACCTAGAGAGCATATTAAAAAGCAGATGGACCGAACTGGAGCCCATTATCCAGAGTGAAGTAAGCCAGAAGCAAAAACAACAATACAGTATATTAACACATATATATGGAATTTAGAAAGACAGTAACGAGAACCCAACATGTGAGACAGCAAAAGGAACGCAGATGTATAGAATAGACTCGTGGACTGTGAATGAGGGAAAGGGTGGGATGATATAGGAGAATGGCATTGAAACATGTTAATTATCATATGTCTAATCAATTGCCAGCCCAGGATTGATTCTCGGGGCTGGTGCATCAAGATTTCCCGGGGGGGAGGGAGGAGGGAGGGGGAGGGAGGGGTTTTCGGGAGGGGGAGCATATGTAAACCCATGGTGATATCATGGCATTGTATGACAAAAACAATAAAAGGGAGGGAAAAAAATTTAAAAATAAATAAATAAATAAAAAGCAGAGACATTACTTTGCCAACAAAGGTCAGTCTAGTCAAGGCTATGGTTTTTCCAGTAGTTATGTTTGGATGTGAGAACTAGATCATAAAGAAGGCTGAGTGCCAAAGAATTGATGCTTTTGAACTGTGGTGTTGGACAAGACTCTTAAGAGTCTCATGGACTGCAAGGAGATCAGTCAGTCTTAAGGGAAGTGAAAGTCAGTCAGTCATGTCTGACTTTTTGCTATCCCATGGACTATATAGTCCATGGAATTCTCCAGAAGAGAAAAGGAGTGGGTTGCCATTCCCTTCTCCAGGGGATCTTCCCAACTCAAGGATTGAACCCAAGTCTTCCACATTGTGGGCAGATTCTTTACCAGCTGAGCCACCAGGGAAACCCATCCTAAAGGAAATCAGTCCTGAATACTCACTGGAAGGACTGATGCTAAAGCTCAAGCTGTAATACTTGGGCCTCCTGATGTGAAGAACTGACTCACTGGAAAAGACCCTGATGCTGGGAAAGACTGAAAACAGGAGAAAGGGCTGACAGAGGATGAGATGGTTGGATGGCATCACTGACTCGATGGATATGAGTTTGAGCGAGCTCTGGGAATTTGTTATGGGCAGAGAGGCTTTGTGTGCTGCATGGGGTCGCAAACTGTTGGGCAGGACTAAGTGACTGAACTGAACCATTTAAAGAACCATTTAAATGAACTGAACATTTAAAGAACATTTTGACTCAAGATGATTATGCTCTACAAAGTAGGTGAGCCTCATTCAGCCAGCTCTCCTACAGAACCTGAGGTTTCCTAAAGAAGAACAATTCTACCTCAAAACTGCAACACAGAAATCTTGCTACTGTTTCATCTGCACATTTCAGACTTGAGATGCAGTACCAGCTCTCCCGAGTTTCCATCCTGCCAGCCTTTTCTGCAGTTTTCATACTTGCCAGCCTCAACAACTGCATAAGTCAATTCCTTTAAATTGCTCTAAAGAATATATATACTCTACACATTTTAATAAAGCTTTCTATTTCTTGTGGATTTGTCTCTGAGAAGCTCTTCCCCATATAAAATCATATCTATTTCCCCACACATATTTTTCTAACTGCAGTTTTGCCACCTCTAACTTCATAATTAATGTGGAATTTATTGTACTATACAGTGAAGAGATTAAAAGTTACACTTTTCATAGTTTATCAATTGTTTCAGGACCAATTAAAAAAAACAGCTTACTGATTTGAAACATCTGTTTTAGCTAAGGTTATCAGTTTTAATAAGCAAGTCAAAATATAGAATGCTCTATTACATTTGAATTTTATATAAAAATGAGTATGTTTTGAACAAATGTCCCTTTCAATATATTATTTGTGTTTCTTGAAATAGACATTTAGTTGGATATTCTGTATTTTATCTGGAAATCCTAACTTTAGACATTATTTCATTTTTTTTGTAATTTCTATTCTTCTAATACATCTTGAATCATAAGGAGAAAGACTTTTGATAATAAAGGAAATACAGTAGAAGGCACTAGGGATTAAGAGGACCTAAGTCTTAGACATAGTATTTCAGTCTCACCTAGACTATGTCACATGAGCTATATATTCTTACTGCTATTTTAAAAAGACTAAAATAGTTAACATTTGGAACTAAAAACATTTTAATTGAAATAGAAGAGACTGTTTTCTTGTAACTGAAATTAATGTGCATTTTAGCTTCTCAGAGAATTTGTTGTTGAATTATTTTATAAAATAATCACTTTAATATTCCTTTGACAAATCAAAATTTGAATATATATTTTGATTTAAATTAAGCACAGATTGCTAGTGTAAAATCTGGTATCAGAGAAAACAAGGGAGTGGAATCTTTAATATAACAATAAGCTTATAAATAATGCTGTGATGAATATAGAGGTACATATATCTTTTTAAATTAGTTGTTTAAAAAGATATATGTAATACACAAAGGAAAAGAGCCTCTGCCTTCCTAGGAAGGTATTAGTGCTGCTTTATTTATACTTATGTTCCTAGCTTGGATCAGCAAAAACAATCATAAAACACTTGGATGGGTGGCAATGGGCAATCTAGAGAATAGTTTTCAGTGGTTTGTCTGACTTCTCTTTTCTT
>ML660774.1:10172421-10289544 GCA_007570785.1 Antilocapra americana
TGGAAATTAACTTTCTCCTCTATAGACTTTTCAAAACACATTAGTTATCCATTCTGCAGTGGGAAGGGTAAATGGAAAAATGTTCTTGTAATTGCACACAAAGTTTACAGTTCATTGAAAAGTGCCTATCTGTCTACCCCATCAACAGTTCTTTCAATGTGGAAATACTGCAAACGAGAAAAATAAAATTAAGTAATTCAAATAGCTGTTTTAACACAATGTAAGACAACTGCACTAACAGCAGTATTTCTGAACAAAATGAGAAATAAAAAGATATGTTTAACTGAATTATGTACTTGTTAAAAGTAAAGGCTTTTTTTATATTTTTGTTTGTTTTCAAATAGATTATCAATAATAGTTTATGGAAAATATTCAACAATAATGTGTCAACAGCCAATCAATGATCTTAACTATTTAGAATTCAAGATTATTTTGGGATATCCAAGGAATCAACTTATGGAGAATACACAGAGAAATGATATTCCAACAAGCTGGGTCTTACATTTATACCTGCATTTATCTACTATAGTGGATGATTATTTTAAAATAATAATCTAGTAATTTTAAGTTAAAAAATTTTCCCAGACATCCTAATATGTCATTAAAATGGTACTTCACAGAATTTTAAGTGAAAAGATATGATTAGGTTTTTTTTGTCATGATGATAGTAAAAAGAAAAAGTATGAGTGATGACAATTTGACATAGTAGGATTAAATTAAAATATATTTAATACCTGATTTTTAATTTCATCTTAACAAAACAACTGGTATTTGGTATTAATTTGCCCACACCTTTGATTTCAGGAATTATTTTTCAAACTCTCAACTAAGATAACCCTGGCAATCCTATATACACTTCTGTGAAGTTTTCAGTCTGTTCAATTATCACTGCCAAATGCTGGATTATTTCTTTGACTTGAGAAAAGCACCTTACTGGGCCACTAAAACTATTTCATGTAATCTGCAAAGCATGGTGAAACACTGCCTCCATTTTCAATACAACAAACAAAAACTAAAGACAATATGCTATGTATTCTTACTGTTCATGGAAAAAAAAGGTCATTACCAATGGAAGGCAAAAAGAATGATATTTATTAACCTGAAAGGATCATAAAGTGTTTTTTTTCACTTCAAATGCTCAAATTATTTTATTTTATTCCCCATAGTTTGCTATTTAAGATGATACATAGATTTAGTGGTCATTTGATTGACATATGTGAAAGATTATTCCATTAGGCAAGCTAATTCTTCTTAGAGGAATATATTTTTAAAAATCTATTCTCCTCTACTGCATTGTAAATGGAAAACTAAATTGACAATAAAATTATGTGCATGTCAAAGTTGATCTCTCCATGCTTGACAGAAACACACAGGCTGACAGATTATCAAAAATCTTACTCAAAATTTCATTTCTAATTTTTAATTACTCATGAAGACCAAAGTACAAGGATATGTCTTCTATTAATTTAATCTTTCCCTTTTTGTAAAGATTTTGTAATAAAATATAAAATTAAACCAAATTAAATTATATCTGCCTCCAGAAGATACTTGTCATTAATAGAACTAATTTCTCTATTCATTGCCGGAATGTCTGAATAAATTGTGAATTGAACATAATTTATCGAAATGTTACTTTTTTTTCCAGAAATGAGACAAAGAGAACTATAATGCATTGACTTTCCATTATACCATTTTCTTTAGGCACTTGCCACATGATGAGCTCCTACAAGGAAATCATTATCTTTCTTCTAAGGAAAAAAATTAGGCAAGTCACTATTTCATTACCTATATTTCAAAAAGCTAAATGATTTAAAAATGTCTGCCCTGGGAAATCACTGTATTTGCTTGTCTGTGCTTTCACAAGCACTATAATCGGTTGCTATAATTCACTTTTGAAATGCCAAAAATGAGCTAGAGTAATGTTTACCAGATTTCACCTCGTTCATTTTATTGGTTAAAATAAATCCATTAGATATGTGCAAAGGAGAGGACGGTGCCTGTTCAGAAAAATAACAAAATAAGTAGTACACCTAAGAGATGTATGTGTACAATTAACACTATGTATTTGTATGACTTTGAAAAGCTAAAAATGCTATGCTTATCTATGGTAGACACAAAATAAACATACAGACAACAACAGAAATATCTGTGCAATGATGGTAAGTTAACACAAGATCTGTTTGAACATGAGAGTTAATTCATCATGACCTAATAGACATGGAGCAAAGGCAAACCAGTCTCAACCTCATATCTGGAATTGTGACCATGGGAAAGTTACCCATACACTCATACCCTCAGAGTCACGAATTCTGTGCCCTAGTATCTGTATCTCTTGTTTTGTGATTAATTTTTTCCCCAGCACCTAAGAAAATTGTTCAGCAATTAATCTTAGCTGCTAGTCCTTTCTTGGATTTAGTTGCCCAAGTCCACACTCTTTCCTAGAAACAGACCACCACAGAGTAATAAAGCAAAATAAAGCAAAAGGTCTGGTTCTGAAACATACTTTATACCAAGGAAAGTAAATTTGATCCAAACAGGTTGATAGAAGTGTTGTCAACATTGGATAGGATCTAGAGCCTGGAAGGTCCATGTTAAGGTCTAAGTGGCCCATCTCTTGGGTCAGACGAACTGAGCTACTAGACCCATCAATAGCAGGAAAGGATATGTGTGGTATTTCTGGCAAGTCCCAAAGGGACAACCACAATGAAGACTCTCGAGATGCTGGAGCAAGGCTATGCCACCTTTAAGAGAATATTATACACCAACTAACAAAGAAAGAAGTCAAAGCTTGGTTCCCAGATGTGCTGGTTCATTGTAGCCCTGGTGTAGACAGTATTGAGAGACAATGGGGAAGAAGAAACCCTCTTACTCCTAGAGTTCTGGGTGGTGCATCAGTTATTGGTTCTGTGTGAAAAGAGAAGCACTCTTAGGCTAAAACTATGTATTGACTTATGTAGTGATGAGAACCTAGGGTATTTGATCAGGAACAAGATGGCATATTCAGGAAAAATGGGCTGATGGACCTATGGGATATCGGTTGCCCTTAGAAGAAGTGGTATGACCTTGAGAAAGTGAAGAGGCTGTCCAAGATAAAAATTAATCTGGGATAAAGTTGACAGTTGAAATCTCTCAGCTGGCAACCTTCTCAAGAACTAGGGGATTCGTTTTTCAACCTTTAAAGGGGTTGAGTGTCACAGAACAGAATTCCATGCATGATTTGAATTTACTTACATTCTATAATTTACCATCCTTTCCTACCCTGTTGATTGATTCATTACAACTTTATCACTTAATTATAGTTATATTCTTAGTTGCTTGATGTATTTCTTGATGTATTTGTTTACGTAATAAAAACCTAAACAATTTTTTTTCACAAAGCCACTCTTAAAGTAAGGATGTGCACACAATTCAAACTATGAATGAGGTTTTTGTTTGATAGAAATTGAATTATTAATATTTGAAACATAACTATGGAAATTTACTTTGGTTTATATTATCTTCATAAAATAAATAAATGCTTCTGAAGATATTTAATGCAAGCATCCCTCTTCCAGTTTTGATAACAAATAATTGACATAAATCACTCTATGAGCTTAAGATGTATAGTGTGATGGTTTGATTTACATATAGTAATTGCACGCAATGATAACTGTAATAGGTTTAGTTAACATTAATCATCTCCTATAGATGCACTAAAGTGAAAGAACAAAATTTCTTCTTATAATGATAACTCTTGGATTTATTCACTTACCAGCTTTCCTACATAGGATAGAGCAGTGTTAACTGTAGTCATCATGTCACGCATTATATCACTAGTACTTACTTATCTCATAAATGGGAGTTTGCACCTTTTTAAGCACTTTCATCCAATTTTTCCTTGTCCCCACCTTTGGCAACCACAAGTCTGATATCTTTCCCATTTTCTTTTCTACCAACACTTGGATTTGGTGCTTTCTGTTTGCTTCTGAATATTCCACATTATTAGTGAGATCATGCAGTATTTGTCATTCTATGTATGAATTATTTTACTCAGCTTTATGCCTTTAAGGTTTATCCATATTGTTGAAGATGGTAGAATTTCCTTGTTTTTATAGCTGAATAAAATTCCACTGTGTATATACACATACACGTGTGCGCAAATACGCCACAATTTCTTTATCCATTCATTCTTTGATGGACAGTTAGATTATTTCTATGTCCTGGATTTTGTAAACAATGCTGTTACAAGGGTGCAGATATCATTTCAAGTCAGTATTTTTGTTTCCTTTAAATACATTCCCAGATGGAATTACTGGGTCATATGGTAGTTCCAGTCTTAATTTTCTAAGAATCCTAGATACTATTTTCCATAGTGGCTGTACCAATTTACAATCCCACCAAAAGTGAATCAGGGTTTCCTTTTTTCTATATTCACACAAGAATTTTCCATCTCTTGTCTTTCTGATGATGAAAATTCTAACTGGCGTGAAGTGATGGCTCATTATGATTTTAATGTGCGTTGCCCTAAAGCTAGTGATGTTGAAAATCTTCTCATGTATGTGTGGCCATATGCATACCTTCTTTGGAAAAATGTCTATTTAGGTTCCTCGACAATTTTTAAATTAGATTATTATTATTATTGCTATTGAGTTTGAAGAGTCCTTTTTATATTTTGGATATTAACCCCTTATCAGATATATGGTTTGCAAATTCTTTTCCTCTTCTGTAGATTTTCTTGGTTTCAGGACTACCATTTACATTTTTAATTTACTTTAATTTTTGTGAGTGGTACAATGGAAAACTTTTACTTTAAGATTTAGAACCACAAAAAAAAAAGGCTAGATTTTGATACATTTTAAATTCCCCATATGAAGTTTTGAATACACCCTCTCTGTGAAAGCAATTTGGTTCATCTGAAAATAAATCTTCTAAGAAATTTCCTGTGCACTTACGAAGGTCAGTTCAAGTAAAGGGTCAGGATTTGGGATTTTTGGTCCAAACATTCCTAAAGCCACTTCCTATAATATGTTCAAACCAAGGTTAAGATCAGCATGCAGTTTGTAAAAATAGCAAGAGATACTCAATTTTCCACTTGATAAATTAAAAATATGTATCAAATTGAGGAAACATACCATGGTCTATTATGAAGGAGCCAGACTGATTTTTCTTAATTAAATCAAGAAATTTTTTTGTTAGAAATGTTAAACCAAATTTAAAAAATAGATTAAACATAGGACAGCATGCTAATATGGAAAATAATATAAAATAGTAAAGATGGAAATGTTTATTTTAAATGTCTATTGCCATGCCAATTTGCTCTTAGTAAATCTTTAACTTCTTCAAGCTTCCCTCATTAAAACGTAACACAACATTAATATGTCCGCAAACTAGCTCTTTGTCCATTAGCAAATTTTTGAAAAGTTCCTAATTTGTGAAATCAAAAAAACTGACTGGACTTTCAGTCCAGTGTTTTAGACATCCAGTATTTGTCTTTCCTAACTATAGGCTTGATTTAAAGATTAAAAAAGCAATGAATTTAAAGTGATTTATAAATAATAAAAACTATGCAAAGTTGTTAATAAGCATGTGAACTGTTTTTTCTATAAATAAACAGGATTAAATACATAATCCATTTATATACAAAATCACTACTATATAAACTATGAATTAAAATATTCTTAAAAAATATCCATGTTTCATGGGCACTATTTCTGACAGTGAAGGTTCTTTCCTTCGCTTAGCTCCACATATATTTCTCAGAAACCCCTACACAATGTGGAATTGCTAGTAAGAATCCAAAATTTCTCATTAGTTATTTAAAAATTGGTATGGTCACCAAATTTCATTTCTTAATAATTCATATTAATCTTAGATTTATTTGAGAATATTCAACAAGACTGATTTATATGAACAATCTTTTCTCAAGTAAAAGACTTCAATCAAAGAAATTAAGAATTCATCTCAACCTAGATGTCCATCAACAGACGAATGGATAAGAAAGCTGTGGTACATATACACAATGGAATATTACTCAGCCATTAAAAATAATACATTTGAATCAGTTCTACTCAGGTGGACAAAACTGGAGCCTATTATACAGAGTGAAGTAAGCCAGAAGGAAAAACACCAATACAGTATACTAATGCATATATATGGAATTTAGAAAGATGGTAACGATAACCCTGTATGTGAGACAGCAAAAGAGACACAGATATTTAGAACAGTCTTTTGGACTCTATGGGAGAGGGCAAGGGTGAGATGATACGGGAGAAGGACATTGAAACATGTTACTTATCATATGTGAAATCAATCGCCAGCCCAGGTTTGATGCTTGATACAGGGTGCCCAGGGCTGGTGCACTGGGATGACCCAGAGAGATGGAATCGGGAGGGAGGTGGGAGGGGGGTTCTGGAAGGGGAACACATATATACCCACAGCAGATGGATGTCAATGTATGGCAAAACCAACACAATAATGTAAAGAAAAAATAAATAAATAAATAAAATTTAAAAAAAAAGAATTCACCTTAGTAAATGTATGATTATTTATTACTTTAAACTTTTCATAATTTTTTTTCAGTACTGTTGGTCACTATTCTCTTTTGATGGACTTTGCTTGCCTATTTTTCTGATTTTGTCTATAACTATAAAGGGACAAAGAGAAATTGTAAATGGATGTTGTAGCAACTTTCTCTTAGGAGCATGTATCTCATGATAGAATAAGAGAAAGACAAAGTTTAATGCCAAAATAATGTCTGATGATGACATGGCAGCCATCAGTGATTAATGAGTCCTCTCACCCTCAGATTCTGTGTATCCATCAACAAGGCAGACAACTGGTGAAGACTGATCAGGCTGACAGAAGAAATGAGTACAATTCAAATCAGAGACAATTAAAAGAAAAAGATTTCATTAAAACAAGATCCAGATAGAATATCTGGCTGTCAAATTTATTGATGCCTCACCCAAACTTAATAAAATTCTCTTTTATTCTTCTAAATTTGTAAGGATTTAGTTTTAGAAAGAAGACAATATTGTTTAGGAAAAAGTATTATAATAAAGTGAATGCATGCTTTCAAATGTTAAATACCAAGCTTAATATGTTCAAAATGCCTCTGTCCTGCATTAGTTGACGATTTTTATGAATCTAAGATGGCAGGGTTCATATCTCCTAATTTCCTGTAACTTGTCATCTTTAGTAATTTACAAAATTCTACACCCTAGAACTACCAGAAATAAATCATGTAAATAATTTCTCCTGATTCTGAAATACTAACCTTGCAGATGTTATGAGGATTCCAGAGGTGCTATATTCTGAATAATATATTAAAGCAGAATTCATCTTTCTTAACTATAAATCATTTCAGTATCACATGTAATACAGGGGAAATAAAGATACAAATTTTTATCTCTTTCAGTAGTTTCCACATAAGCAATCCTTTCAAAAATTTAAGTTTAACAGGAGACAAAGACTGAGGCTTACAAGAAACACACAATTCCATACTCCTATATCAAGTTAAGAAAGACCAAAAGCAATTGTTGTTAGAGTGGCTGAAAGGAGGGTGAGGGGAAACTGACCCCTCAAAGAAAAGTGGTAAAGAAATTCCTTCGAGTATTGGCGGCATGTGTGTGAGGGAACTCTCTCTTATAACTTACAAGAAATTCTGGCTCTCAAGTGAGTTTGCACTAGAATTCATGATCAACCCAAAAAAAAAGTAGGGTAAGCTGAGAATTAAATTTTCCCTGGGATGGTAATGCAAAGTACTTCACATCCAACACAAAAAAGCAAATACTCTCTAGATAAGAGGAATCCATTTAAACTATATTTCATAAAACATGACTGAAATGAAGACTACAAAATACATGTAAAAACAAATCAAAATGAGTGAAACTAGAAAAAAAGATATTGCAAGATAGATACTAGAATCATATGATTGAAAATATAAAATGAGTATTTTAGAATGTTTAATGATTATCAGTGGTTATTTAAAGAAAAACGAGACCAGAAACTATAAACTTGCCTGTGTATATTAAAAACCTACAAAGCCACAGTAATCAAGACAGTATGGTACTGGCACAAAGGCAGAAATATAGATCAAGGGGACAAAACAGAAAGGCCAGCAAATCCAAGCACCTAAGGACACCTTGTCTTTGACAAAGGAGGCAAGAATATACAATGGAGAAAAGACAATCTCTTTAACAAGTGGTGCTGGGAAACCTCGTCAACCACCTGTAAAAGAATGAAATGAGAACATTTTCTAACACCATACAAAAAATAAACTCAAAATGGATAAAAGATCTAAATGTAAGACCAGAAATTATAAAACTCCTAGAGGAAAACATAGGCAAAACACTCTCTGACATAAACCAAAGCAGGATCCTCTATGACCCACCTCCCAGAATATTGGAAATAAAAGCAAATATAAATAAATGGGACCTAATTAAAATTAAAAGCTTCTGCACAACAAAGGAAACTAAAAGCAAGGTGGAAAGGCAGCCTTCAGAATGGGAGAAAATAACAGCCAACGAAGCAATGGACAAACAATGAATCTCAAAAACATACAAGCAACTCCTGCAGCTCAACTCCAGAAAAATAAATGACCCAATCAGAAAGTGGGCCAAAGAACTAAACAGACATTTCTCCAAAGAAGACATTGTTAGACAAATGGCTAACAAACACATGAAAAGATGCTCAACATCACTCATTATCAGAGAAATGCAAATCAAAACCACAATGAGGTACCACTTTACACCAGTCAGAATGGCTGCCATCCAAAGTCTACAAGAAATAAATGCTGGAGAGGATGTGGAGAAAAGGGAAGTCTATCACACTGTTAGTGGGAATGCAAACTAGTACAGCCACTATGGAGAACTGTGTGGAGATTCCTTAAAAAACTGGAAATAGAACTTCCATATGAGGCAGCAATCCCACTGCTGGGCATACACATTGAGGAAACCAGAATTGAAAGAGATATGTGTACCCCAGTGTTCTTTGCCGCACTGTTTACAATAGCCAGGACATGGAAGCAACCTAGATGTCCATCAACAGATGAATGGATAAGAAAGCAGTGGTACATATACACAATGGAATATTACTCAGCCATTAAAAAGAATTCATTTGAATCAATTCTACTGAGGTGGATAAAACTGGAGCCTATTATACAGAGTGAAGTAAGCCAGAAGGAAAAATACAGTATACTATTGCATATGTATGGAATTTAGAAAGATGGTAATGATAACCCTGTATGCGAGACAATAAAAGAGACACAGATGTATAGAACAGTGTTTTGGACTCTATGGGAGAGGGCAAGGGTGGGATGATATGGGAGAACAGCATTGAAACATATAAATAATCACATGTGAAATGAATCGCCAGCCCAGGTTTGATGTATGATGCAGGGTGCTCATGGCTGGTGCACCGGGATGGCCCAGAGGGATGGGATCAGGTGGAGGAGGTGGGAGGGAGGTTCTGGAAGGGGAACACAATATACCCATGGCAGATTCATGTCAAGGTATGGCAGAACCAACACGATAATGTAAAGAAAAAGAAATAAATAAAAGAGAAAAAATAAGTAAATGAAAAAAATATATATAGCAACAACTCCTGCAACTCAATTCCAGAAAAATAAACAACCCAATCAAAAGGTGGGCCAAAGAACTAAACAGACATTTCTCCAAAGAAGACATACAAATGGCTAACAAACACATGAAAAGATGCTCAACATCACTCATTATCAGAGAAATGCAAATCAAATCCACAATGAGGCACCATTTCACACCAGTCAGAATGGCTGCCATCCAAAAGTCTATAAGTAATAAATGCTGGAGAGGATGTGGAGAAAAGGGAACCCTATTATACTGTCGGTGGTAATGCAACTAGTACAGCCACTATGGAGAACTGTGTGGATATTTCTTAAAGAACTATAAATAGAACTTCCATATGAGGCAGCAATCCCACTGCTGGGCATACACATTGAGGAAACCAGAATTGAAAGAGACATGTGTACCCCAGTGTTCATCGCCACACTGTTTACAAAATCCAGGACATGGAAGCAACCTAGATGTCCATTAGCAGATGAATGGATAAGAAAGTTGTGGTATATATACACAATGGAATACTCAGTTCAGTTCAGTCTCTCAGTTGTGTCCAACTCTTTGCAACCCCATGCATCACAGCACACCAGGCCTCCTTGTCCATCACCAACTCTCGGAGACCAACCAAACCCATGTTCATCAAGTTGGTAATGCCATTCAGCCATCTCATCCTCTGTCGTCCCTTTCTCCTCCCACCCCCAATCCGTCCCAGCATTTGGGTCTTTTCCAATGAGTCAGCTCTTCCCATCAGGTGGCCAAAGTATTGCAGTTTCAGGTTCAACATCAGTCCTTTCAATGAACACCAAGGACTGATCTCCTTTAGGATGGACTGGTTAGATCTCCTTGCAGTCCAAGGGACTCTCAAGAGTCTTCTCCAACACCACAGCTCAAAAGCATCAATTATTCAGTGTTCAGCTTTCTTCACCGTCAAACTCTCACATTCACACATGACTACTGGAAAAACCATAGCCTTGACTAGATGGACCTTTGCTGGCAAAGTAATGTCTCTGCTTTTAAATACGCTATCTAGGTTGGTCATAACTTTTATTCCAAGGAGTAAGCCTCTTTTAATTTCATGGCTGCAATCACCATCTGCAGTGATTTTGGAGCCCCCAAAAATAAAGTCTGATACTGTTTCCCCATCTATTTGCCATGAAGTGATGGGACCAGTTGCCATGATCTTAGTTTTCTAAGATCATGTTAGCTTTAAGCCAACTTTTTCACTATCCTTTTTCACTCTCACCAAAAGGCTTTTTAGTTCCTCTTCACTTTCTGCCATAAGGGTGGTGTCATCTGTATATCTGAGGTTACTGATATTTCTCCCAGCAATCTTGATTCCAGCTTGTGTTTCATCCAGCCCAGTGTTTCTCATGATGTACTCTGCATAAAAGTTAAGTAACCAGAGTGACAATATACAGCCTTGATGTACTCCTTTCCCGATTTGGAACCAGTCTGTTGTTCCATGTAGATTTCTAACTG
Organism: Antilocapra americana; assembly: GCA_007570785.1. NCBI lineage: Eukaryota > Metazoa > Chordata > Mammalia > Artiodactyla > Antilocapridae > Antilocapra > Antilocapra americana. The sequence goes on from ML660774.1 coordinate 10,183,473, forward strand.
TTGCTTCCTGACCTGCATACAGGTTTCTCAAGAGACAAGTAAGATGGTCTGGTATTCCCATCTCTTTCAGAATTTTCCACAGTTTATTGTGATCCACATAGTCAAAGGCTTTGGCATAGTCAATAAAGCAGATTAGATGTTTTTTCTGGAACTCTCTTGCTTTTTTGATGATCCATCGGATGTTGGCAATTTGATCTCTGGTTCCTCTGCCTTTTCTAAAACCAGCTTGAACAACTGGAAGTTCACGGTTCACATATTGATTACTTAGCCATTAAAATACATACATGTGAATCAGTGCTAATGAGGTGGATGAAACTGGAGCCTATTATACAGAGTGAAGTAAGACAGAAAAAAAACACCAATACAGTATACTAATGCGTATATATGGAATTTAGAAAGATGGTAATCATAACCCTGTATGCGAGACAGCAAAAGAGACATAGATGTATAGAACAGTCTTTTGGACTTTATGGGAGAGGGTGAAGGCAGGATGATATGGGAGAATGGCATTGAAACATGTAAATTTTCATATGTGAAGCGAAACGCCAGTCCAGGTTCGATGCATGAGACATGCTGCTCGGGACTGGTGCACCGGGATGACCCAGAGGGATGGGATGGGGAGGGAGGTGGGTGGGGGGTTCTGGATGGGGAACACATGTACACCCATGGTGGATTCTTGTCAATGTATGGCAAAGCCAATACAATATTGTAAAGTAGGAAAAAAAATTTAAAAAATAAAATTAAGGTAATGATACCAGCCCAGAAATAGTCAGTTAATGAAAAAACTAAGACCTCTCCCTCCTCTGGACTGGCTAATCCATACATGTATATACACATATACATGTATATACATATATTTATTTTAGCTTTTTAAAAGACTTCTATTGAAGTATAGCTGACATCCAATGTTGTATTACGCTTCAGGTGCACAGCAAAGTGAATCATTTACACATAAACCCACTCTTTTTTAGACTCTTTTCCCATATAGGCCATTACAAGGTATCGAGTAGAGTCCCCTATGCTAAATAGTAGGTCCTTTTTAGTTATCTATTTTATACATAGTATTGTGTATATGTCAATCCCAATCTTCCAATTTATTCTTGCTCCTCCCTTTACCCCATGGTAACCATAAATTTGTTTTCTATATTTGTAACTATATCAAAAAGCTTACCATGTGATGTTTACTATTTATTAAAAAGACATTAGATTACTCTGTAGGCATCTTTATACTCCATCAGGTAAACTTGGCACATTCTCCCTAACTCCAGGAAATGTCACAGGTTTGGAATTTTTAACCCTCCATCCTGATTCAGAGACATAACCCTTATAGAAAGGTAATTTCACAATCTGGCCTGACTTGGTTCAGTACAGGAAACAATAAAAACACACACAAAAAATCCTTAGGCTTTGATTTAATCTGATATCTCAATGAATACAAACAGTAGAGAATTATTGGTTGACCTTTTCAGTGGGCTAGAGGCTTCCTGAAAGAATCTCAGATCATAATTTCTCTGAAAAGCATGCAGACACTAGCACATACAACAGGGATGATGGGAAACAAAGATGTGCTTTATGGTATAAGGCCTAAAATCAGGGTCCAATACTGTGTGCCGCCTTGTGATCTGGTGAAAATGAGAGGGCTCTGTAAGAGCCTAGCTGCAAGCTCCTCTCCAAATTCTGCTCCCACTGACAAGGTGCACAGCTAAAGTTCTTTTTTATCAAGGGGATTCCTCTGATAAAGGGTTCCTGCTTATCCCCGAATGCATGCATGTGTGCTAAGTCGCTTCTGTCATGTCTGACTATGCGACCCCATGGACTGTGTCCCAGGCTCCTCTGTCCATGGGATTCTCCAGGCAAGAATACTGGAGTGGGTTGCCATGCCCTCCTCCAGGGCATCTTAATGGGTTTCAATGCTCCTGCCAACCCATGGCTTCAAACAAACCAATCAATCTTCCTGCAGAAACCTATCAAGTCTGCCCCTTGTGGCCCCTGGCTGTTCATTCTGTTCCCAAACTTAATCCCATGTGGCCCAAGTGGTGTGCAGGGTCATGTTCCTTTCCGGATGAATACATGTGACCAATAAACTGTTATCAATCTTAAAAAAAAATTTTTTTAAAGCTTCTAAAATTGAAAAATATGTATCATTTTCTAAAGAAATTCTAGGTACTAAGCAGTAGGTTAAGCACAGTTTAAAAACAATAACAAATGAGTGAGGGAGAAAGAATATCACCTAAAAAAATAACAGAATGCAGCAAAGGAAGGTGATTATGTGAAAACATAGTTGAGGCACTAATAGCCATAGGAAACGTATAAAGTCTAATTAAAAATTAGAGGATGTATTTGAAGAGATATTAGCTTAGAATGTTTGAAAACTGAAAAACACAAAAACCCCACAATTGTTGGATACAGAAAACTAAAACTCTCCAAAGGGATATATAGAAAGAAGTCAGGGATGCATTGTAGGAAAGTCGTCAAACACAAAATACCAGAGGAAAGTTTCTATAATAAATCAAAGGGAAAGCAGATTACCAGGCAGAGAGCTGACTTCTCAACAGTGAAAGTTAATCCATTAAAATAGCAGCATATCTTCAGCCACTTAGATATAAATTAACAATCAAGTTAATATTAAACACTGGTGGTACTCTTTCAACATCAGAGGAAAACGAAATACATTCTAAGCAAAGGCCAAAATATTTATAAAGGGAACTTATAACAATACATCAGGAAGAAGCAAAGTGAGCTGAAAAGATGGCAGGAAAAATAAGGAATAATCAGTCAAGACAGTGACAAACACTGATTGTATCATTCAGTGTTATTAATAGAGTAGCTATATTTATCCTACAATATAGAGTTTCAATATTACTAGAGATAAGGAAGGCCTTTAACTATTCATAAATATTCTAACTATCAGAAATATGTAGCAATTCTAAACTTGCATGCACCTAAGGATATAATTTCAAAGTGGAAAAGAAACATCACCAAAGGGAGGAGATTTTAATGAACAACTTACAGTAATTAAAGGCCAAATACAAAAGAAACGGTCAGTAAAGAGACTGATTTTTTGAGGAACATCTATGGGAGTATATGAAATATTGCATTCCCATTTTGAAGAATATACATTCCTTTCATTTACATATTAAAGAGCAAAACCAAGAAGGAGGTCACAATTTCATAATTCACTGATTGGTAAATATCAAATAATTAGTCTTATAAGAAAATATTTTCTGGTGAAACTAAAATTATATATAAATATAATTAAATATAAAAAAATAACAAAACTCCCCACAACTAGACACTGGGAAATTACACAAAAAAGTGACATTAAGCTCATTGGTGACAGAAGAAAATGCTTGAAATTCAAAAATATCAACTTATCATTTGAGCTGAATGATAATTATAATGCTCCTAATAAGCTTAATACATAGGAAATAGAGATGCTATTTAAAGGGTAATTTGTAACTTAAAATATTAACATTATTTTAGAAAAGAAAGAAGAGTAAACATGAGGAAGTTAAATTCCTAAATTAGAAAGTAAGCCAAAACAAGGAAAAAAGTCCACATGAAAGCAGAAGAAATGAAAATAAAAAATTTTTAAAAATATAAATAAAACAAAAGATTTGAGATAAACCATATCTAGACCATCAACCAAGCCCAAAATTAGCTTACTGAAGAGAATAATAACACTAACAAATTTCTTTGGAAAGAATAGTCCCAGCTGAGAAAGAGAGAGCAAGAGAAATGGAATAAATAATATTAAGAATGGAAAGTGAGATATAACAACACATGTAGAAGTGCAGAATAAAAACTGCATATTTGGACACCATTATGGCAATAAGTGTTAACATTTTATGAAATAGATACATTATAGAACAACTTTAAAAATAACTTGGAATTTCAAGTTATTAACAAATGGATAATTTGAACAATCTTATATCTAGTGAAATATTTAGTAACATGTTAGACACCTAACAAAGAAAAGTATCAGGCCAAGGAAATTTTCTGCCTAACACTCATGGATCAGGGGGTTGAAACAGTACACAAACCTTTCCAGAAAACAGGAAAAGAGGAGAAATATTTATGTCTTTGCATACTAGATATCCAACTCAGAAAATTGTAACCTAAGATAGAAAATTACAGGTTTATACCTCTAAACATAAAAAGTCCAAAACAACATTAAAAAAATCAAATCTAGCAAAATGCAAATTGTGTTTATCCAGAAATGCAAAAGTAATTTAGTCCCAGAAAATCTATTAATATAATTCACTACATTACTTTAATGGAAGTAAATTATATGGTTATATCAATAGACATACAGAAAGCAATAATAAAATCCAACCCTATTCATAATAAAAGCTTGTAATAAACCAGAAATAGAAATTAACTTGCTTGACTTAATAAAACATGCTTATAAAAACTCTAAACTGAGTGGTGAAATAACAAAATCAATTCTGTTTAAAATCTTGATCATTACAAAAGTATTCTTTTTAGCACTTTCAACATTTTGGTCAGTACAATGAGATAAGGGAAATATTTTTTCAATTAGAAAAGAAAAAAATATTATTTGCACATCTTCAAATTATGCAAATATAATCCCATGAATTATCAGAAATAATAGTTTATAAATCTTCAAGACATAAAAATCTATTTCTATACACCAGCACCAAATCAATTAAAAATGTAGCATAAAATATGCTATTTCCATTAGCAACAACACAAAAAATGACAGGGATACATGAACAAAAGTTAAAAATACTCTCATGGAAAAAGTTATAATGCTTTGTTAAAAGACTTAATAATATCTCTGTAAACTGAGAAAGATTCCAAATTTATGAATAGAAATTTCCATATTAATGATCTTAGTTACAATTATTTTGAACAGTTGATACAGTGCTATTTGAAGCAGCCTTGCAACAGGATATTTCATGGAAATTTACAAGATATTTATATGAAAGACAAAACAAGCTAGGGATCATGGATATGGGCTGTCCAATAAGGCAGCTGACAGCTTGACAAATTAAAATTTCAGTTACTCACTCACATGAGACACATTTCAAGTGCTCATGAGTCATGGATAGCTAGAGGTCAGTGCATTGCACAGTGCAGATACAGAACAGCTCCATCATCACAGAAAGATCTATTTGATCACATCAGCCTAGATAACTCATAGAAAAGGTTAAAGAACATGGACTGCCTGACCAAAGTTCAATAATTGTTCAAAATTTTTATTAATTAAGATGGTTTTCTATTAGTTCAACATGAGCACAATAAATGGAATAAAATTGCTACAGTGCCCTGAAGCAGTCCAATACATTTTTGGGAGTTTGATATTTGAAATTATTAGCATTTGTCATATAGATTAATGGTTCAACAAACGCATCTGGGAAAAAAGTCATATAGCAAAAGGTAAAATCAGATTCTTTCCTCATACCATACACAAAAGTAAATTCCAGATGGATTAAAAACTTAAATTTTGATAATTTAAGGAAGAATATTATAGGATAAATGAATGACTTCAAGAAAAACATTTCTTAAAACACACACTGAAAAATAAATGTAAGAAAAATTGATCATTAAATCATTGTAAAATTAAGAATTTGTTCATAAGTTTCACATACTCAGAGAAAATATTTGTGCATTTATAGTAAAAACACACTTGTTGTCCTTGAAGTTAAAAATCTGATATATTTAATGAATGCACCAAAAGGCAAAAAGATAATAAGCCTAATAGAAAAATGAACAAAAAATGAAGATAATATTAGAAGCAATGTCCAATAAAAATAAGAAAACATGTACAATAACTTGTCAGTATTAAAAACAATACTAGTTAAAGCAACCATTTTAAAGTGATAATTTGAGTTGATTAACTGCTATCCCAAAGATTAAATTAGCAAACGATGCACTAAATCTCTATGGAGAAAACTTTCCTGAAAGATTTTAAAATATCTAAATAAATGGAGACATAATTTCTATGCAATAGATATCATATATATTTGCTGCATAACAAAAATTGCCAGCAAGAGTAGGAATCATTGGAACACACACGTCTAGCAGGAGTGTAAACTGCTATTACTGTGATTTTTCATTTGCCTCTCTGTATCCATTCTCCACTTTTCCTCCATCCTTCTCTGAAGATGAAAAGGGTGATTTTAATTTCTACGTTGAGTATGTTTCTTGCTTGTTGCTTCTGAGGGTTTGGTCAATGGGAGAGACCAGCAGCTCAGAAGATGTGAAGGAACTGGAATCAAGAGATTTTATTTCCCTGGCTTCCTTCCTTAGAGGCCTCAGTGCGAGGCTATGTCTGAGTAAAGCCATGAGTGCTGTCGGGGGACGCTCTTCTACAGCTGCAGTCTCTAGGTTTTCACAGCAGCTTATCCTCCTGACCCTTCTTTTCTGGTCCAGGCAGCTCCCAGAGGTTCCTAGCCCCAGGGTGCTCTGCCCTCCTTTCCTCTGCCTATAATTTTTAAAATACTCATTTATTAAGTTAATATTTCTTAAGTTCTTTTCAATTATCCCTATCTGTAACAGTCTTTTCCTGCTGAATTGATACACCTTTTTTTTTTCAAAACCACTTGGCATTATTCAGAAAAATTAGGAGGTAAATTCCTGAAGATGGCACAATTCATTCCTGGACATCATCTGGGCATACAATACTTTGAATGAGTTATGGATGCACCTGACAGCGCCACTTTGGGGGGAAAACAGGGCTGAGAGCAGCCAGAGCCCCTAGGCTAGTCACCCTCTCCTGGGAGCAGATCCAACTGTTTTTCCAGTATGATAAATGGATATTTGTGTTTTATTACACGGAAATGGGATAATTTCCCTAGAGAAACTCTTGCATGTGGCAAGAGTGACTGATATGAGAATGTTCTGAGCCACATTGTTTATAAGGGCAACACATTTCAAATAACCTTAATATCACTCCTAAAAGATGATGTTGTGAAAGTGCTGCACTCAATATACGAGCAAATTTGGAAAACTCAGAAGTGGCCACAGGACTGGAAAAGGTCAGTTTTCATTCCAGTCCCTAAGAAAGGCAATGCCAAAGAATGCTCAAACTACTGCACAATTGCATTCATCTCACATGCTAGTAAAGTAATGTTCAAAATTCTCCAAGCTAGGCTTCAGCAATATGTGAACCGTGAACTTACAGATGTGCAATCTGGTTTTAGAAAAGGCAAAAGAATCAGAGATCAAAGCACCAACATCTGCTGGATCATCGAAAAAGCAAGAGAGTTCTAGAAAAACATCTATTTCTGCTTTATTGACCATGCTAAAGCTTTTGACTGTGTGGATCACAATAAATTGTGGAAAATTCTGAAAGAGATGGGAATACCTGATGACCTGACCTGCCTCTTGAGAAACCTGTATGCAGGTCAGGAAGCAATATTTAGAAATGGACATGGAACAAAGACTGGTTTCAAACAGGAAAAGGAGTATGTCGAGGCTGTATTTTGTCACCCTGCTTATTTAACTTTTATGCAAAGTACATCATGAGAAACACTGGGCTGGATGAAGCACAAGCTGGAATCAAGATTGCTGGGAGAAATATCAATAACCTCAGATATGCAGATGACACCACCCTTATGTCAGAAAGTGAAGAGGAACTAAAAAGCTTCTTGCTGAAAGTGAAAGAGGAGAGTGAAAAAGTTGGCTTAAACCTCAACATTCAGAAAACTAAGATCATGGCATCTGGTCCCATCACTTTGTGGCAAATAGATGGGAAAACAGTAAAAACAGTGCCAGACTTTATTTTGGGGGGCTCCAAAATGGTGACTGCAGCCATGAAATTAAAAGATGCTTACTTCTTGGAAGGAAAGTTATGACCATCCTAGATAGCATATTAAAAAGCAGAGACATTACTCTGCCATCAAAGGTCCATCTAGTCAAAGCTATGGTTTTTCCAGTAGTCATGTATGGATGCGAGAGTTGGATGGTGAAGAAAGCTGAACGCTGAAGAATTGATTCTTTTGAACTGTGGTATTGGAGAAGACTCTTGAGAGTCTCTTGGACTGCAAGGAGTTCCAACCAGTCCATCCTAAAGGAGATCAGTCCTGGGTGTTCACAGGAAGGACTGATGTTGAAGCTGAAACTCCAATACATTGGCCGCCTCATGTGAAGAGTTGACTCATTGGAAGAGACCCTGATGCTGGGAGGATTGGGGGCAGGAGGAGAAGGGGATGACAGAGGATGAGATGGGTTGATGACATCACCAACTTGATGTACATGAGTTTGAGTAAATTCCAGGAGTTGGTGATGGATAAGGAGGCCTGGCATGCTGTGATTCATGGGGTCACAAAGAGTTGGACATGACTGAGCGACTGAACTGAACTGAAATATCTATGAACTGAGTAAACAAAGTCTCATGACCATACAATCAAATGCTTTACAACAGTAATAATGAATGGCATGAATGATATACAGAATGAGCCTATAGAATATTGCATGAATCAAAATGGATAAATCTTATGTATTTTTGAGCAAAAATGATTTTAAAAATATACAGTAATTTTGTTAGTGTCAGTTGCTCAATCACGCCTGACTCTTTGCAACCCCATGGACTGTAACCTGTCAATCTCCTCTATCTGTAGAATTTTCCAGGCAAGAATACTAGGAGTGGGTAACCATTCTCTTCACCAGGGAATCTTCCCAACCCAGGGATTGAAACCAGGCCTCCTGCAGTGCAGGCAGACTCTTTACCATTTGAGCCACTTCTGTTGGTATACGATTCAAACACAGGTAAAACTGACCCATACTGTGTGAAAGTATAGATAAAATGGATAAATTATAAAGAAAAGAAAAGGAACAATGGATACACAACTCAAGATATGGACAGATTACCATTAGGTCATGCAAGAGGATTATTACCTGGTAGAGACACAAGGTGGCTTCAGGTTATGGGGGAAAAAAATCTATTTTTTAAGCTGGGTGGTGGTTGCATGGGTGTCCATTTTATTTCTTACCAAGTACAACATTCATAGAGGAGATTCTTATTTTACATATGGCTTATCTTATTACAAAGCATACATGTATATGTCTTGAACATAAAAGACTTTATTAAGCTCTGTATGGTAGAGCTCTGGAGGTAGTCAATACATGCAGTTTAGAAGTAAAAATAATAATAGACGTTTTATACACACTTTGCTTTTGAACAGAAATAACCTTAAAGAAACATAAAATTCTGGATAAAATCAAGTACTAAAATCATATATTGACTCATATTTTACCCTTTGCACTTTCTAGTACTGTTCAAAATGCAATTGGCATAATTAATGAGCAGTCTGATAGGAGAAGCAGTTCAGCAGTAAAAGGAAATGGTTTCATGTACTCCCTCCTCACAGCTTCTGAAAGCTCTATAAAAGTACTGCTTGCAGAAAAGAGAGGAGAGAATGAATGACCCCTGGTCTTACCTAATGCTTACAACACTTGATTGCTCTATGAAAATTAGGCCCTTGAGGAAGGCTTAAGGTAACCATAAAATTGTAACCAAGCCTAAGGAATTCTAAAATTAACACATAATCCATTCCAGAAGCATAATTAAATTAGTGATAAACCAGAGCTATAAAAATCTTACCAGAAGTGGCTTCCAAAGGCTGATTAAAAGAAATCCTATGGATGTTCTCTTACTTCAAAATATTACTAGCTTAGGTTTCTCACCTTTGTCATCGGACATAGCATTTTGATTCACCTTAAGGTGAGAAAGTGCTCATCCAGCTAATGCCTACTCTCTGGGGATGAGAGACTTGCGAAGAAATAGAGACCAGTGGTGGCAACTATAACTGCCATGTCTTGAGGAAGGAAGCTGTACTCACATATCTTGTGTACTCCCCGGGTAACTCAAACGTTAAAGAATTTGCCTGGAATGCAGGAGATCTGAATTCAGTCCCTAGGTTGGGGAGATCCCCTGGAGGAGAGCATGGCCGCCCACTCCAGTATTCCTGCCCGGAGAATCCCATGGACAGAGGAGCCTGGTGGGCTACGGTCCGCGGGGTGGCAAAGAGTCGGACATGACTGAGTGACTAACACCGCTACTACCTTGTCTACTCAACTTTAATTGACATATGTTTTCTGAGGTAAAATTCATTGATTTTCCCCTCCCCACTTTTATAGAAGTTAAATTTTAAGGAAGCTGTTATTATCAATGAGCACCATTTTTAGCAATGCTTCTTTTTTTTGAAAAATAATGACTCCTATCCCTTTGTATTTAGACTACCTCTTCCTAGTTGTGGGACTTCTGACAACATTTGACTTCTTTAATTTCTTTATCTGAGAAATAATACAGTCTAACGTACAAGGATTTTATGGTGGCCAGGAACAAGAAACCATTCAGTCTTTCTCAAAATGTGTGGGCAGATGGAGAGGAATGAGAAGAGAGACACTATCATAAAGTTTCACATAACATGCGATTCAGTGAATATTTAAAGGTACTCAGACAGCCGAAGTGTCTACAGACAGATGAGTAAGTAAATAGTGTGTATACACACACACACACACACTGTGGAATATTGTTCAGCCTTGGAGGGTAAGGAAATCTCGGCACTTGCAACAGGATGGATGGACCTTGAGGGAATTACAGTAAGCGAAGTAAGTAAGGCAGAAGAAGACAGTACTATACGGTTTCACTAATATGCATAATCTTAAAAATGTTTGAAATAATAAAAACAAGAGAATAGAAAACTGGCTGCCAGGGAGCTCAGGGGTGGAGTGAACAGGGAAATGTTAGTAAAAAGATACTAATGTCTGGTTATACGGCCTGAGGATCAAATAGATAACGTGGTAACTATAATTGATAACACTGTATTGTATAATTAAAATTTGGTGAGAGAGTAGATGTATTATTTAACTAAGTGGGGGAATACTTTCACAATATATACATATATCAAATCATCACACTGTACACTTTAAATATCTTAGAATTTTATTTGCTAATTATATCACAGTTATTTAAATAAAAATAAATAAAAGTATCCAGGGTGGTAGGAAACCAGATGCCACCTGCCTAGGACATCTGCATTAAAAGTTAATGAGTCTTAATTCTAAGTAATTTACCTTGTGTGTGACTCAGCTTATCAAAAAATTTCTACATCTGTGCACTTATTCTAATGATAGAGCTTCTTAAGACCCAATTCCAAATTCCTAGGAGGAAAGTGTCCCCTTCATGGATTATAGCCTTGTCATGGTAAAGGGGCTTGCGTAACTCAATGATGCACAAGCTGGGTCCAGAAAAGGCAGAGGAGCCAGAGATCAAATTGCCAGCATTTGTTGGATCACTGAAAAAGTAAGAGAATTCCAGAAAAACATCTATTGCTGCTTCACTGACTACACTAAAGCCTTTGACTGTTTGGATCACAACAAAGAGGAAAATTCTTAAAGAAAATTCTTAAAGAGATGGAAAACTCTTAACTTAAAATTCTTAATACCAGACCATCTCACTTGTCTCTTGAGAAGCCTGTATGTGGGTCAAGAAGCAACAGTTAGAATTGAACATGGAACAACTCACTGGTTCACAATTGGGGAAGGAGTAGGACAAGGCTGTGTATGGTCACCTTGCTTATTTAACTTATATGCAGAGCCCATCATGTGAAATGCAAGGTTGGATAAATCATAACCTAGAATCAAGACTGCTGGGAGAAATATCAATAACCTCAGATATGCAGATGATACTACTCTAATGGCAGAAAGTGAAGAGGAACCAGAAAGCTTCTTAATGAAGGTGAAAAAGGAGTGTGAAAAGGCTGGCTTAAAACTCAGCATTCAACAAACTAAGATCATGGCCTCTGGTCCCATCACTTCAAGGCAAATAGATGGGGAAACAGTAGAAGCAGTGACAGATTTTATTTTCTTGGGCTCCAAAATCACTGTCCTACAGTGACTGTAGCCTTGAAATTAAAAGACATTCGCTCCTTGGAGCTATGACAAAGCTAGAGATATTGTTAAAAAGGAAAGACATCAATTTGCTGACAAAGGTCTGTATAATCAAAGCTTTAGTTTTTCCAGTAGTCATGTATGGATGTGAGAGTTGGACCATAAAGAAGGCAGAGCACTGAAGAATTGGTGCTTCTGAATTGTGATGCTAGAGAAGACTCCTGAGAGTCCCTTGACTGCAAGAATATTACATCAGTGATCTGAAAGGAAATCAAGCCTGAATATTCATTGGAGGGACTCATGCCAAAGCTGAAGCTCCTATACTTTAGCCAGGTGTGAAGAGCCAACTCACTGGAAAAGACCCTGATGCTGGGAGGGCTGAAAGCAAAAGGAGAAGCATGCAGCAGAGGATGAGATGGTGAGATGGCATCACCAACTCAATAAACATGAGTTTGAGCAAACTCCACCAGATAGTGAAGAAGAGGGAAGCCTGGCATGCTATATAGTCTGTGGGGTTGCAAAGAGATGGACACAACTTAGCAACCGCACAGCAACAACAATGGAGGAAAGGGTAATTGGTTCATTTGGGCAAAGAAACCAGGAACGTGGGATCATTTACATCTACTTGACCTCTGGAAGTTTAAGCCTAATGATGGGAGGGGATTTATCAGCATAGTAGTGAGCAATTCATGGTTTTGGAAACCCCAGCTGGGAGTTTGGGCTATTACCTTAGAGCATGTAGCACCGCTCAGAAAATGTTTCCCTCATTTACATGTTACAGTTCACTTAGTAAACAGCTCATTTTCTCAATATATACTTATTGCTTCCTGTGTTCAGTAGAAGGAATCATACTGAGACGCATTTATTGAAGTTCCAGACCATACTCTGGCCATAAACCTGATAATCTCCAGTTTGGGCTCCTCTATGGATTGGTGATATTGTTATTGTCTTCCTAACACTTAGTAAGCGTGAAACTGCCTCATGCAATACTATGATATAAAATGCATTTAAAAATACAAAGCAGTATTCAAGGTTAGGAGTTACTGTTATTCATAATGTATGCTATGGAAAAATATATTTCTATAAAATATAGAAGTAGAAATTCCTGGCTCTTAGGAAGTAAGTCATGAGGTTTGAACAGAAACATTGTGTTCAGACTCCTGTCCAGTGTTTTCCTTCTAAAACATGCTTCCTCAGGAGAGTTTTTTTTAAAAAAAAAAAAGCAGTAAGATAGTTAAATAAGGTTATTTTATGTGATAAAGAAGATATGTGATATGCAGAGAAGAAAGCGGGACTTAAAAACCTCTTAAACCACCTTCTAATCAAATTATGTATTGATTAAACACTGTAAATTGCTTTTAAAATTGATACATAAAAATAACAGAATTCAAAGCAGTTTGGTGTTATACACCTAAGGGTTCTGAATCATTATTGTTTTCCAGTATGTACTTTGAATTTTTATTAACAGTTTTCCAAACAATTATCTGTCATTTTATAGGTAACATGAATATGTTTCAAATATGTAATGGTTTAATGACATAATAGTGTTCACGATTGGAGGATTCATATTTATGGTGAAAAGACTCATAAAAATTGAAATCAATTATTTAGGTTTTCTGAAATTATAACACACATGGATACAACTGTGAAGCACATAGTTCAGTTCAGTTGCTCAGTCATGTCTGATTCTTTGTGACCCCATGGACTGCAGCACACCAAGCCTCCCTGTCCATCACTACTCCTGGAGCTTACTCAAACTCATGTCCATTGAGTCAGTGATGCCATCCAATCATCTCATCATCTGTTGGCCCCTTCTCTTCCCACCTTCAATCTTACAGCATCAGGGTCTTTTCTAGGGTGTCAGTTCTTCAAATCACGTGGCCAAGTATTGGAGTTTCAGCATCAGCACTTTCAGTGAATATTCAGGAATGATTTTCTTTAGGATGGACTAGTTGGATCTCCTTGCAGTCCAAGGGACTCTCAAGAGTCTTCTCCAACACCACAGTTCAAAAGCATCACCATCTGCAGTGATTTTGGAGCCCAAAAAAAGTTGTCACTATTTCCATTGTTTCCCCATCTATTTGCTGTGAAATGATGGGACCAGATGCCATGATCTTAGTTGTCTGAATGTTGAGCTTTAAGCCAACTTTTTCACTTACTCTTTCACTTTCATCAAGAGGCTCTTTAGTTGTTCTTAGCTTTCTACTACTAGGGTGGTATCATCTGCATATCTGAGGTTATTGATACTTCTCCTGGCAATCTTGATTCCAGCTTTTGCTTCATCCAGCCCAGCATTTAACATGATGTACTCTATAGAAGTTAAATAAGCAGGGTGACAATATACTGCCTTGACACACTCCTTTCCTGATTTGGAACCAGTCTGTTGCTTCTTGACCTGCATACAGATTTCTCAGGAGGCAGGTAGGGTGGTCTGATATTCCCATCTCATTAAGAATTTTCCAGTTTGTTGTGATCCACACAGTCAAAGGCTTTGGTGTAGTCAATAAAAGAGAAGTAGACATTTTTTTTTCTGGAATTCTCTTGCTTTTTCAATAACACAACGGATGTTGGCAATTTGATCTCTAGTTCCTCTGCCTTTTCTAAATCTACCTTGAACATCTGGAAGTTCACAGTTCAGGTACTGTTGAAGCCTGGCTTGGAGAATTGTGAGCATTACTTTGCTAGCATGTGAGATCAGTGCAATATCAGCAGAAAATTGCTCATGAAAAATTTTATACTGAAAACTGGTTTTGCAATGGCTCAAAATGAAATATATATATATTTTTTAGAAAATCAAGTGATAATTCTGTTGTTAAGAAAACAAATCAAAAGAAAAAAATGACAGGAACACACAGATAGACCAGTAAAATCAGCTAAGTAAATCAGCAACATATTCTAGGTTCAACAGTTTTAGAAAAAGAAAAGAAAAAACAAGGAAGACCAAGATAAATGACCAGTGTAGCTGATTATTTATTATCTGTTTGTTTGTAATTTAATTGTGCTCATCTCTGTGTTAGGCGCTGTACTTGATTTTGGTGAAGCAAAAGTGAGTATAAACATTCTATATCTTTTTCAAATACGAAAGCATAGGGAAAGGGAGAAATAAGAATTGGTGCCAGTTTGTAACCTTTTGCTAAGAAGTTAAATGATTTCCTATCTTGCTTTACTGTACTGTCTAGAACCTAAACTGCAGTGCTACACAGAAATGTAAGAGGAGATATTCTTTCATTGCCCCTTTCTCAGGGAGAAGGTGCTTAGTCTTGAATCACTGCTACAAAGCTTTTAGCCACTCCTTTATATTTCTTGGAATTGTATTGTAAATGATACTAAATTTTATTCAGTGCTTGACCTGCATCTGATGAAATAACCCCATGACTGCCTGTTGACATGTGTGTTGATATGGAAAGTTATACTGATTGATTTTTGAATGTTAAACCATCCTCCATAATAAACCCTACTGGAACATGATGTATCATCTGTCTTAGTAAATTGCTGGGTTCCATTTGCTTTAAGGATTTTTAAGGATTAAGGATTTTTATGTCCGTGTTCATGAGGAATATTGATCTGTAGTTTTCCTTTTTGTAATGTCTTTTTTTTTAATTTAGAGAGGTTTGCAAAGTGTTCCAGTAGCTTCTAATTTCTAACAGAGTTTTGGAAAGTCAGTATTCATTCAAAAACTTACCAGAAAAGTCTAGGCCTAGAGTTTTCCATGTGGGAAGGTGTTTGTACTAAGAATTTAATTGTTTCAATAGATTTAAAATCATTCACCTAATTATGACATAAGTAAGTTTTGGCAGTTTGTATCTTATCTTTCAAAGAAAGCTACTTTCTTTCCCAGGTTCTTTTAGTAAGCATTTTTGAAGCCCTTTTATTTTGTGCATATATATTAAATTATTAAATCTTTTTTATGAATTGACTCCTTTCTCATAATGCCCATCATTCTTCTTGAAAAGCATATTTAATCTACAGTCTACATATTTATATGTATAAGTATAACCATTACAACTCCCTTAAGGTTTGCATTATTTATTTTCCAGTTTTTAGCTTTCACCTATTTTGCTGTTGTTCAGTCATTCAGTCATGTCCGACTCTTTGTGACCACAGGGACTGTAGCACGCCAGGCCTCCCTGTCCTTCACCATCTCCTAAAGCTTGCTCAAACTCATGTCCATTGAGTCGGTGATGCCATCCTACCATCTCTTCCTCTATCGTCCCCTATCATCACCTTCTCCTCCTGCTTTCAATCTTTCCCATCATCAGGGGCTTTTCTAATAGCTTTTACCTATGTATCTTCATATTAAAATTAGTTTGTCATACTTTGGTATTCTTTTTTTATCAACTCAAACAATTACTAACATGAAATTGTTATGTTTAGACTATTTATACTCAATGCAATTGTTGACAGTACTGGACTTTTAAACCTTACTAGTTTCTTCCTCCTGCCTGTGTCCTTTTTTTTTTTTTCTTTACATTATCGTGTTGGTTTTCCACACATTGACATGAATCCGCCATGGGTATACATGTGTTCCCTTTCCAGAACCCCCCTCCTACCTCCCTCCCAATTCCATCTCTGGGTCATCCCGGTGCACCAGCCCTGAGCACCCTGTATCAAGCATCAAACCTGGGCTGGTGATTGATTTCACATATGATAATCTACATGTTTCAATGCCGTTCTCCCATATCATCCCACCCTTGCCCTCTCCCATAGTCTTTTGCTTGTGTTCTTTGTTTCTATTTTCCACTTTTATGTCTTTCTTTGGGATTGACCATCTTTTATTCTCAATTTTATCTATTTGCTTTTTAGTTTTACTTCTTTCAAAAATATTTTCAGTCACTGCCTGGTGTTTACAATATGCGTCTTTGGCTTATCACGCTATATCCTCACATGATATCATACCATTCCATTGTATTGTATAAGAATCTTCCAACATTGTACTTCAACTTCCATAATCCCATTCTTTGTGGTCCATTTGTTACATATTTTATCTCTATATATGTTTCAAACCTTGTTTTTATTCTACTGTGTGTGTGCTCAGTCGCTCAGTTGTGTCCGACGCTACAACCCCATGAACTATAGGCTGTGAGGCTCCTTTGTCCATGGAATTTTCCAGGCAAGAATACTGGAGTCAGTTGCCATTTCCTCCTCCAGGGGATATTCCTGACCTTGGGTGGACTGAAACCATGTCTCCTGTGTCTCCTGCGCTGGAAGGTGGATTCTTTACCACTGTATCACTTGGGAAGCCCCTTATTTTTTCTACAAGTAGCCAATTATCTTTTCATATTCATCTTCAACTTTTCTATTTCTTCTGATTTTTATTTCTTTGTATTGATCCAAATTTTCATTGTATACATGCTCATTCTGTCTGAAGTAGTTCTTGTGGTTCAGGTCTGCTGGCAATGAATTCTCCTCATTTTTGCTTGTCAGAAAAAGTTCATTTCATCTTCATTTTTGAAAGCCTCTTGCACTAGGCAAATAAACAATTCTAAGTCATACATATTTTTCTCACAGTACTTTACAGCTGTCCTTGCAGTCTTCTTGCATGTGTAGTTTCTGACAGAAGTCTTTGTTCTCTTCAGACACATATTCTGTCCTATTCTTTTAGAATTTATGAAAAATGAAGCTTTTCCCCTCTCACCTGCTTTAATAGTGGTCGTCTCTTCCTCCCATGGTCTGTCAAATGTTAAACAGTTCACAGTTTCTAACTTCTCCTGAATAAGGTTCTCATCCTTACAATTTCCTCAGTTTAGCTAGCAATTTTGTGAAATCTGCTGTATGATATGTTCAACAGTAAGTTCTAATTTTATAGATTATCCGACTTTATTTCATTGTTAGGGTGTGAGAGATGCTCTCCTGCAGCTTTTTACATCTTAAGTAGAAGCAGAACTACAGAAGTTCATGTTTGACAGATTTAAAAAAAAAATCTACATAAATAGAAAGCAGGGATAACAGCAAAGAGTGAAGTATCTGATGGTGGTATTGAAAATCCTTAAGGTATGAAAAAGGCTGAACAAAGCCATTGTGGATCAAGAAAGAACAAATGAATTAGAGAAATACGGATATTTGCCTGAATAGTGTGATGATGTTTGATGCTGGGTATCGTCATGTAAATTGTAATTTGCCATGACATCAATCTGTAACACTGTGAAATTTTCTCCAGCATCACTCTGAGGTAAAGCAGAAGTAGGGATGGTGAGAGTAGTGGGAACTAAAGATTAATCCAGGTATGAAGGTGTTTCAGTCCAGTTTTTAGAATAATCAGGTGAAAAAAGTGTGAAAATACTGACTGAAGTAATCTAGCAAAATATAAGCTTGCTAAAGAAAGAAATGAAGACAAGAAATAGCTAATGATTTAGGAGAAAATGTAGCAATCAAGTCAATGGCAGAAATAAAACATTTGCAAGATTATTAGAGTTTGGGAGGCCAAAGAACTCAAAGACTAATATTATGGGAGTTATGCAACACATGTAGCTTGATGGCAAAACATGGAATAGAGAGAGTATGATCCAAGAGATAATAAAATCTTCAGTGAATGAGAACAAGTGTCAAGGAGGTATATTCAATGTGTGCTCTGAGAAATATGGAAAAGTGGTGGTCTGGAAGTGTTTTGGGCAGCATGAAAAACTCACGTTCAATCCTAATAATGAGTGATGTGAAAAGTGGCAAAATCAGCCATGTATATTTTGCCCTCAATGCAAAGAGATGGAGGAAACATTCAGTAAGGACATTGGGGATTCCAGAGTGATCAGTAGATACTCTGAGGAAGGAAAACAGTAACTGATATTTGAGTCAGAGAAGAATCAACACAAGGAATAGGATGAAAATGACTGATGAGCCTACATATCTGTTACACCCAAAACCCACCACGGTGTGAGGTCTGAGGAGTTTGATGAGTCATTAGCAGTTTTCCCCAAAAGTTCCTCACGGCATCCTTGAACAAGAGAGGCACATCCAACCTGTTCAGAGATCTCATTTGTTCTGAATTGTGCTTGCTACAAATGGAGTCATTATGCATATAAAACAGCAACATCAATTATCTGGTAATCAGGTATAACCACATATTAGAAATTAGCACAGATCCTGTGTTTGGGGGAAAATTCTTCCTTCAATGGAAGGAGGCAACTGTGACTTTTCATACAATCTTCAAGATACAGAGAAAAATGAAGTTTTCCTGGTTTTAGAGTCCCTCTCTTTTAGTCACTCTCTAAAGTTACATCCTTAACTTTAGAGTATTTTTACAAAAAATGTTAGCTATTAGAAGACTGTATTATTTCTTTTTTTATTTTAAAATTTCAGACCACAATTTTTACTTCATCTCATTCCAGGATACAGACATAACTTTTTTTTTTTCACATTATCTGGAAACTTTGCCAATTCATATAGCTCATCACATCCTCAATACTTATTTCAATCAGGTCTTCACTCCCTTACATACACCAAACTGTAGTCAAAATATAAGCAATGACATTGAATTTCTGAGACACTAGATAATTTTTAGAGACACGAGGCATACCTGCTCACATCACTTCCACCAGATAAAAATTGCCTAATGATACTGAGTACGGCTCTGTTTAGGTCAGTTCAGTCACTCAGTCGAGTCCAACTCTTTGTGACCCCATGGGCTGCACCACTCCAGTCTTCCCTGTCCATCACCAATTCCCAGAACTTATCAACTCTCATCCATTGAGTTGGTGATGGCATCCAACCATCTCATCCTCTGTCGTCCCCTTCTCCGCCTGCTTTCACTCTTTCCCAACATCAGGAAATGAGTCAGTTTCCAATGAGTCAGTTCTTCACATCAGGTAGGCAAAGTAATGTAATTTCAGCTTCCACATCAGTCCTTCCAATGAAAATTCAGGAGTTATTTTCTTTAGGATGGATTGGGTGGATCTCCTTACAGTCCAAGGGACTCTCAAGAGTCTTCTTCAGCACCACAGTTCAAAAGCATTAATTCCTAGGTACTCAGCTTTCTTCACATACCAACTCTCACATCCATACATGACTACTGAAAAACCAGTAATCATAACCTTGACTAGATGAACCTTGTTGGCAAAGTAGTGTCTCTGCTTTTTAATACACTGTATAGGTGGGTCATAGCTTTTCTTCCAAGGAGTAAGTATCTTTTAATTTCATGGCTACAGTCACCATCTGCAGTGATTTTGGAGCCCAAAAAAGTTGTCACTATTTCCATTGTTTCCCCATCTATTTGCTGTGAAATGATGGGACCAGATGCCATGATCTTAGTTTTCTGAATGTTGAGTTTTAAACCAACTTTTTCACTTACTCTTTCACTTTCATGAAGCGGCTCTTTAGTTGTTCTTTCTTTTCTGCCATAACGGTGGTGTCACCTGCATATCTGAGGTTATCGAAATTTCTCCCAGCAATCTTGATTCCAGCTTGTGCTTCATCCAGCCTGGAATTTTGCATGATATACTCAGCATAGAAGTTAAATAAGCAGGGTGACAATATACAGCCTTGACGTACTCCTTTCCTGATTTGGAACCAGTTTGTTATTCCATGTCCAGTTCTAACTGTTGCTTCTTGACCTGCATGCAGATTTCTCAGGAGGTAGGTAAGGTGGTCTGGTATTCCCACTTCTTGTAGAATTTCCACAGTTTCTTGAGATCCATACAGTCAAAGGCTTTGGTGTAGTGAATAAATTAGAAGTAGACATTTTTATGGAACTCTCTTGCGTTTCTGATGATCCAGTGGATGTTGATGATTTGATCTCTGGTTCCTCTGCCTTTTCTAAATCGAGTTGAACATCAGGAAGTTCACAGTTCACTTACTGTTGAAGTCTGGCTTGGAGGATTTTCAGAATTACTTTGCTAGCATGTGAGATGAGTGCAATTGTGTGGTAGTTTGAACATTATTTGGTATTGCCTTTCTTTGTTACTGGAATGAAAACTGACCTTTTCTAGTTCTGCAGCCACTGCTGAGTTTTCCAGATTTGCTAGCATATTGAGTTCAGCACTTTCACAGCATCATCTTTTAGGATTTGAAACAGCTTAACTGGAATTCCATCACCTCCACTAGCTTTGTTCCTAGTGATGCTTCCTAAAGCCCACTTGAATTCACATTCCAGGATGTCTGGCTCTAGGTGAGTGATCACACCATTGTGGTCATCTGGGTCATGAAGTTCTTCCTTTGTATAGTTCTTCTGTGTATTCTTGCCACCTCTTAATATCTACTGCTTCTGTTAGATCCATACCACTTCTGTCTTTTATTTTGCCCATCTTTGCATGAAATATTCCCTTGGAATCTCCAATTTTCTTGAAGAGTACTGTAGTCTTTCCCATTCTATTGTTTTCCTCTATTTCTTTGCATTGCTCACTGAGGAAGGCTTTCTTATTTCTCCTTGCTATTCTTTGGAACTCTGCATTCAAATGGGTATGTCTTTCTTTTTCTCCTTTGCCTTTCACTTCTCTTGTTTTCTCAGCTATTCGTAAGGCCTCCTGAGACAATCATCTTGCCTTTTTGCATTTCTTTATCTTGTGGATGATCTTGACCACTGCCTCCTGTACAATGTCACAAACCTCTGTCCATAGCTCTTCAGGCACTCTGTCTATCAGATCCAATTCCTTGAATCTATTTGCCAATTCCATTGTATAATCATAAGGGATTTGATTAGGTCATACCTGAATGGTCTAGTGGTTTTCCCCACTTTTTTCAATTTAAGTCTGAATTTGGCAATAAGAAGTTCATGATCTTAGCCACAGTCAGCTCTCGGTCTTGTTTTTTCTGACTGTATAGAGCTTCTCCATCTTTGGCTCCAAAGGATATAATCAATCTGATTTCAGTATTAACCATCTGGTGATGTCCATGTGTAGAGTCTTCTCTTGTGTTGTTGGAAGGGGGTGTTTGCTATGACCAGTGCCTTCTCTTGGCAGAACTCTGTTAGCCATTGCCCTGCTTCATTCTGTACTCCAAGGCCAAATTTGCCTGTAATTCCAGGCATTTCTTGACTTCATATTTTTACATTCCAGTCCTCTATAATGAAAAGGACATCTTTTTTATTTTTTTATTTTTTATTTTTTTGATGTTAGTTCTAGAATGTCTTGTAAGTCTTCACAGAATCGTTCAACTTCAGCTTCTTGAGCATTACTGGTTGGGGCACAGACTTGGATTACTCTGATATTGAATGGTTTGCCATGGAAACGAAGAGAGATCATTCTTTCATTTTTGAGATTGCACCCAAGTACTGCATTTTGGACTCTTTTGTTGACTCTGAGTGCTACTCCATTTCTTCTAAGGGATTCTTGCCCACAGTAGTAGATATAATGGTCATCTGAGTTAAATTCACCCATTCCAGTCCATTTGGGTTCACCCGTACCTAAAATATCGATGTTCATTCTTGCCATCTCTTGTTTGACCATGTCCAATTTACCTTGATTCATGGAGCTAACATTAGAGGTTCCTATGCAATATTGTTCTTTACAGCATTGGACTTTACTTCCATCACCAGTCACATCCACAACTGTGTGTAGTTTTTGCTTTGGCTCCATTTCTTCATTATTTCTGGAGTATTTCTCCATTGTTTTCCAGTAGCATGTTGGGTACCTACTGAGCTGGGGAGTTCATGTTTCAGTCTCCTATCTTTTTGCCTTTTCATAGTGTTCATGGGGTTCTCAAGGCAAGAATACTGAAGTGGTTTGCCATTGCCTTCTCCAGTGGACCATTTTGCTAGAACTCTCCACCATGACCCATCTGTCTTGGGTGGCCCTACAGGGCAAGGCTCATGGTTTCACTGAATTAGGCAGATAAGGCTGTGGTTCATGTGATCAGTTTGATTAGTTTTCTGTGATTGTGGTTTTCATTCTGTCTGCCCTCTGATGGATAAGGATAAGAGGATTATGGAAGCTTCTTGATGGGATAGACTGGCTGAGGGGGAAACTGGGTCTTGTTCTGATGGGTGGGCCCATGCTCAGTAAATCTTAGCCAATTTTCTGTTAGTGGGCGGGGCTGTGTTCCCTCCCTGTTGTTTGACCTGAGGCCCAACTATGGTAGAAATGATGAAGATAATGGCGACCTCCTTCAAATGTCCCATGCACACACTGCTACACTCAGTGCCCTCAACCCTGTAGCAGCCCCCCGCCAACCCATGCCTCCACTGGAGACTCCTGGACACTCATGGGCAAGTCTGGGTCAGGCTCTTGTGGGGTCACTGCTCCTTTCTCCTGGGTCCTGGTGCACACAAGGTTTTGTCTGTGCCCTCCAAGAGTCTGTTTCCCCAGTCCTGTCTAAGTTCTGGCGAGGTCCCCCTACGGTGCGGTTAACGGTGACCCCCTCCAAGAGGGCTTATGCCACACCCAGGTCTTCACCCAGAGTCCCTGCCCCTGCGGCAGGCCACTGCTGACCCATACCTCCACAGGAGACACTCGAACACTTAAAGGCAGTTCTGGCTCAGTCTCTGTGAAGTCTCCTGGTGTGCAGAAGGTTTTATTTGAGCCCTCCGAGTGTCTCTGGTAGGTATGGGATTTGATACCAACTATAATGTCGCCCCTCCTACCACATTGCTTGGGCTTCTCCTTTGCCTTTGGATATGAGGTATATTTTTCTGGTAGGATTCAACATTCTACCATTCTGTTCATGGTTGTTCAGCAGTGAGTTGTTTCCCCAGTCCTAGAGTTCCTAGAGTTCTCCAGTCCTAGAGTTGTTCCCCAGTCTAGAGTACGGCTCTACAACATGGAATATTTCATATATCAGTAAATACTCAACATCAGGCCATAAATTAGTAGCTATCTTTCTGAAAGGTGTGCTAGCCTTATCTGTAATAAGGATTTAGCATGGTAATTAATGAGCTGCTTAGATCTGGCAATATTCTACTACACAGAAATAATGCCACTGCCATTAAGAATCTTGGAGACCAGTCATCAGCTCTCCCAGATGCAAGTTATGAATTGAGTAAAATCTCAGTCAAAATTTAAAGGATTTCTTGTGAAAACAAGACAAGATTGTTCTGAAGTTTTAAGAAATCAAGACTAGCCATGGTGATTCTGAAGAAAAAAGAGATGACTTGCCCTAGCTAACAGCAAGATTTGTGACAAAGTTATCTTATTAAAATAGGTTGGAGGAGTGTAGTGAATCAGAAGAGCAAATTTAGAAATAAACCTACATATAAACAGGCATTAAACACATGATAAAAATGGAACTGCAGAGCAGTAGGAACAGGAAGACAATTTCAATAAGTGGGTCTACATCAACTGGACACCCTTATTAAAAAAACAAACAGGGAATACATTCTACATTAAAACACATAGAAAACTCAGATCCCTATTGATTGCAGATTATTGTATATGACAAAAAAACTTTCTGACTGGAAAGAATCAAAACTATTCAAATATTTAAACTTCATTATACTAAGACTCTCTGAATATAAAAACACTCATTCTGTTGAAAGCACCCTTGAGAAAAGATATAACTTAAACAAGGCACTGTTCTTTACAAGCTTGAGAGCAAGAAATGAGAATGAAAAGGCCAGCCAGACTTGGAGGAGATATTTCAACACATATAACTTCCAAGAGGGCTGTATTAAGAAACGAAAAAAAACCTCCCACAATTCAGTAAAAGAAAGAACACAGGTTTAAAAAGTCATTTCCCAATGAGAATGTCCATAATACATATGAATACAAATAAAAAATGCTCAAGACCATAAGTTACTTCAGAAGTGTAAATTAAAACCAAAATAAGTACTTCTACATACCCACCAGAATGATTTAAAGTAAAAAGCATTCAAACCAAGTGCTGGTAAAAATACAAAGTAAGGATGCAAATATAAATTTAAAACTCTACTTTAGAAAACTGTTTGGCTAATATTAGCTAATGTTTAAATATGCATACCTTATGGCCCTGGAATCCCACCCCTACATATGTTCAACATAAATGTATATACATGAGCTCGAAAGATATGTACAGCATTGCCTTTAGATGGCAGCATTATATATGACTGCTGAATTTGGAAACAATGCAACTTTCCTTAATTAGACGAGATAAATAAATTTTAGTATATTGACAGTGTATACAGTGATGAAAATGAATAAAGTTCTCTAACATAATAACACGGGTAAATTTTACATACATGATGTAAATTTTACGTACATGCAAGGAATCAACTACCAAAAGAAAAAGAGAGAGGAAAACAGAAGGGAAGAGGGAAGAAAGGAAAGAGGAATAAGACACGTAAAATTAAAAACAGGCAAAAATAGTCCATGCTAGTAGATACGTTGGGGGAAGAGGAAGGTGAGGAGAGTTAAAGGAGGTTTTGGGATGCTGGTCATGTTCTATTTCTTGCCTTGGGTGTGGATTACACAGGTGTGTTCAATAAAATAATTCATCCATCTATATACATTGATGATTTGCAAACTTTACCTGATGTTATCTTTCAGTAAAAGCTCAATTTAAAATGTGCATTTCAGAACTATAAACAATTAAAATATGTGAAAGTCAGGGTTTAATTTCTGGGGAGCTGCATAGTACCTAAGCCCTAATTACTCATTTCCTTTAGACATAGATTAGATGGTTTATTGCTTAGCTTTCATCAATAGTTTTAATTTTGTTCTTTTCTCTCCTAATTGAATGTAGACTCACCTGGCTTCAGTCCAATAAGCAACTCATTAAGGCTAAAGATTCTCTGTTCTCAGCATATCTGCTGATTTACAGCTCCTCTCAATTTTATGAAGTTTATGATACCTTGGCTTTTTCGCCAGCAACAATATTTAAAATTTTCTGCATAATTATATAAGCACAGTATAATATTTCTATTGAATGCAAACCCAGTGACAGATAATACCACTGAGTGTATTGCTTACTGGCAGGCTGAATCAATATACGATAATAAAAAATAGCCATGTCTTAGCTGATATATGGAATTTTGCATGCAAAAGTAATAATAATGATGTTGTAACTTATTAAAGTATGAGTTATTCAAAAAGCAGACTGTACCAACATTAAGGTCTCAGTCTCTGCTATTTAAAAAATTCTTTTATAATAAATTTTATTTCCAATATCTACATGCACTATTTCCTTGACTCAACGCCTGGTCTATAAACATACTATTTATATCTTGTTCAAATAAATTGAAAAAAACAGAGCTTTTCTGGTCATAATGAGTAACTGTTACTCTCGAGGGATAAAGAAAATTGATTTGTTTTTAGTTTTTTTCCCCTTTCCCTAAACTTGATATACCTCAATACCTTATATTTTCCTAAATTTAGAATACCATGACTATTAATATATTTCTCAACATTTTTTAATCCTCATACAGGAGGAGAAAGTTTATAAACTGTTTTGAACAATGACTAATAACATTACTCTATAACAATTTGCTAAAATAAACCAAGATATAAGTAGGATAAAATAAAATCACCCTTCACATGGGACCATCGTAAGTTACTTTTGGACTCTATAGGCCTAGAATGGGCTTCCCAGTGGCTCAATGGTAAAGAATCCACCCACAACACAGGAGACCCAGATTTGATTGGGAAGATTCCCTGGAAGAAGGCATAGCAACTCACTTGAGTATTCTTGCCTGGAGAATCCCATGGACTAGAAAATGTTAAAGCTGATTCTCACGATTTCTTGAGGGCTTCATTTGGTTAATAGTGTTTTGACTATTAGGACTTCTTCTATAGTCATTTTCATCACTTTAACTATGATTTCTGCTTTTAGTTTTATATTTTAATAAGCCATATTATTCCCCCACCCACATTATAAATATTTAGACTTCTTATTCTAAATAAATATTTATTCATTTAGAGTAAATGTTTATTATTTTGTAATTTTAGGTTTGATCTTTTTTCTGTCTAGATTTTTGTTGGGGTTTGTGATAAGACAGGCCAGTCAAGTTTCCTCTGTTAGCTGAAAAAATTGTTCCAGCAATATTTATTTCATACCTTCCTTCCACCCATGTTTTGAAATGCCACATTTCCAAAATAAAAATACCTCTCTGTGTTTCTAGGATTTTTGGATCTGTTTTTCCTGATCTGTTTATTTATGGGTAAGAAATATACTAACTTTAATTATTTTTGCTTTGAATTGTATCTTTATTTTAATTTTTTTTAAATTATTTTATTTTTTCCTTTACATTATCATGTTGGTTTTGCCATACATTAACATGAATCCACCATGGGTATACATGTGTTCCCCTTCCAGAACCCCCCGTCCCACCTTCCTCCCAATTCCATCCCTCTAGGTCATCCTGGTGCACCAACCCCATTTACTCTTGGCAACATTTAAAACCTTCTGCTATTTTCCAGCCTATTTTGTGATGATGTTGAGAATCTTCTGATCTGAGTCTTATAGGATGACTGGGACTGACCAGATGAGGATGCAAAGTGTGTCAGACACAAGGCATCTTGGATGCAAAGGTCCTAATATAAGAGATGATGCAACTTTCTGAGAACTGCAAGTGGTAAAGCATGAACCCACTGAATAATTTCACAAGGGGAATGCGATAAGATGTGCCAGACAGATGGTCAGGAGCAGATCATATAAACACTTGGAGGTTAGTTTCCAAGGCAAACCATTCAACATCACAGTAATCCAGGTCTATGCCCCAACCACTGACACCAAAGAAGCTGAAGTTGACTGGTTCTATGAAGACTTGCAATATTTTCTAGAACTAACACCAAAAAGATGTCCGTATTACCATAGGAGATTGGAATGCAAAAGTAGGAAGTCAAAAGTCACCCAGAATAACAGACAAGTTTGACTCTGGAGTACAAAATGAGGCAGGGCAAAGACTAATAGAATTTTGTCAAGAAAACATGCTGGTCATAGCAAGCACCCTTTCCAACCACCTAAGAGACAACTCTACACATGGACATATCCAGTTGATCAATACTGAAATCAGATTGATTATATTCTTTGCAGCTGAAGATGCAGAAGCTCTATACAGTCAACAAAAGCAAGACCTGGAGCTGACTGTGGCTCTGGTCAACAGCTCCTTATTGTAAAATCCAGACTTTAATTGAAGAAAGTGGGGAAAAACCACTAGACCATTCAGGTATGACCTAAATCAAATCCCTTATGATTATACAGCGGAGGTGACAAACAGATTCAAAGGATTAGGTCTGGTAGACAGAGTGCCTGAAGAACTATGGACAGAGGTTCATAACACTGTACAGGAGGCAGTGACTAAACCATCCTGAAGAAAAGGAAATGCAACAAGGCAACGTGGTTGTCTGAGGGGAACTTACAACTAGCTGAGCAAAGAAGAGCAGTGAAGAGCAAGGGAGAAAGGGAAAGATATGCCCAACTGAATGCAGAGTATCAGGCACAAGTAGCTTAGTAGAAGGAAAGGGAAAGATGAAGGTGTTAGGAAGGGTGAAATTAAGGGAGGGGAGAGATTTTAGACGTCAGAGGCATGAGTATGTTCTGTGGTCTAGAGAATGAGGAACCCGTGGTGAGAGAAGTGATGATAAAGCCAAGAAAGGGTGATGAATGCATGAAGTTTTAAGGTGAAAGATGGACTAGATTTGGGCCCCCCAAAGTTAATACTTCCACTAAATTAGAAAAAGGCAAAGAAGGGAAGCTCATTAATTTTATAATGACTTTCAAGAAGGTGGAAAGTGTTTGTCTATTGGACTCTTATTTTCTCCATAAAATAGGTTGGAAGGCCCAGGGAGGAAAAGGAAAAACACAAGAATCAATTTTGGAAAATGGAAAAATTGAGGTGACTAGAGACAGACTGGCTGATTGCCAAGTGTTATTAAGGCCCAGCTGAAAACAGAGGTGATGTATTTTAGGACAGAAGGATAAAACTCTTATTTGGTATAATCACTTACTGCCATGGGTTTTTATCTTTATCCTGGGCCTTTTCCTGGCACTGAACACACTGGATAGGCACGTCCATACAACACTGTGTACTGGTCATGCTATCATTTTCAGTTTAATGTATTTAATCCTTTAAAATATGGTTTATTTAGAAGACTTTAATTGGTCAATGCTAATTATTAGAATATCGTTTCACATGGCACAGACAAATGTTGCAGAGAAGGAAAGGTAAATGTCCTACCCTTAGTTATCATATCAACCATTTTCATAAAAATAGAAATCTACTGTTCATAAACACTGTGAATGCCTGAACTCTAGTGAGCTACAGTCCATGCATTCACAAAGATTTGGACATGATTGAGCAGCTAACACTTTCAATTTTATTGCACAATATATTGCTAATAAACACTGTGAATATATGAATTTTACCTATATTATGTTAGGTGATTAACGACTACATAAAAAGTTTCATTTCACATAAAGGAATTCATGTTACATATTGAAAGAGTGATCGATATATCTAGAAATAATCATAAGGTATCTACACTTCAAAAGTTATTGTTCAAACAGTAAGCATACTGGGCAGTGTTCTCATTTGAAAAAAATTATATCCTGCCAGATTTATTCCATTATATTAGAATTTTCTCAGAAAGAAATGTATTGCATTGTAAAATTTAATGGAATAATGGAGAAAGACCTAACCTAAGATTGAAATACATTTTATTGTAATAACATTTCCCACTTAGGATGTAGTTTTATTTCTAAGAGCTTAGAAAGCAAATATATAAGAAAATATCTATATTGTCAGCAAATAAAGAGGAAATTTCTAACCTAATGATTCTTAAATGTGTACTTTAACTTTTTGGAATATTATCTGAAATTAGCTTAGTATAGCAATTATTGTTGCTTAGGTAAAATTTCATGCATCATTCAACCTTCAAAATATATATATATGTATATATATACTTACAAATTTCTCATCAACTAAACAAATTCCATTAGCACAAAGACTTCAAGAACTTTTCCACTCTCAAATCATTCAATGCATTTCATTGGCTTGCATTTAAGCCCATGTGTAAAGCAGGGGCAGTACACTCTACCTGAGAGAAATGAAATGACCCATGATAAAATACAGCACAGAAGTACTGTTTCATTTCATAGGACTATCAATACAGACATGCCCCTAGACTTATATATACTATGCTCCAGAACTTAGCATGGAAGTTAGAATTTGGATTGCAAAGCTGCTCGATATATTTTCCTATTGCCCTTAGTCTCACTTCTTCCAGTTTGACAGCACAGCATCCAGAAAAAAATCTGGATACCTGAACACCAGTTAGCATCACCCAGCCTGAGAAGGTGCCTTCCCTATATTCAAGACTGGAATTGATTATTGCTAATGTAATAGATAAGAAGGATGCCTGAGGCAGTATTGGGAAGCCACATAAGCTCTCTCAAAATCCAGAATCTCAAAATAACAGATGAAAGGGGGGAAATACAGGCCTGGATAGGAGGTGGAGGCGGTTTCTCAAAATATTTGTTTCACACAAGTGACTTTCAGTGGTCTATCTGCCACAATATGAATAAGTATACCCCACCTGGGGGCCATCTGAAAGCATAATCATCCCAAATCCATAACACAAAGTGTGCACCCAAGTGGAGGAAAAGGCAGAGGACGATGTGCTCTCTGCATCCACATGGTGATTTGCAAGGCTGAAGGGTGGGGATGATGGGAATATCCTGGGTGACCACTGCGTTCTTCAGACTAGCTTCTACAAATTCTGTTTTCCATCTCAGAACTTCAAGATTTGGCACAATTTTGGTACCCTAAGTTACCAGTTTTCTCTATGGATGAAACATTTGCAGCTATCACCCAGTATTCTTTTCAAGAAAAGCATAAATAGGTGTTACAATTTTCAGAAGCTACCTTACTGAATATTTGAGAATCTGAAGACAATCTGCAGTTTTATTCTACTTTCCACTGTATCCTCTTCCCAGAGGCAGGAGATGACCACAGAGCACCAGATCCAATTTCTCTACACTTGACTAAATGCTACTGTTTAGCTATAAAAATTCAAGGGGTATAGAGGAGATACTAAAAATAATATTTTAAAATTTTATTCCTAATATCATTCCCCTTATTGTAATATTTCCTTATAGTGTCTTTCCTTATAGCTCCCTATGTCTATAAATGTAGAAGCAAATCTGGAGTTTTGATTTTAACATGAATAATTTGTTTCACATTGAAACAGAAAATATATCCGTTTTTTTAAATTTCTTTCATGTTTCCTTCTTTCATTCTTTTAACTTGTCTTTCTTTTTTCTTGCTTTTCTTCATTTCTTTCTTTCTGTCAGAGCTACTGACAAGATCAAGTAATTTTCCTGCTACAATATATTCCTGCAAAACACACATAACACTGAAAAAACACCCATTAATCACTAAGTTCACAATTTCATGAGCTACATCCATTCTCTCTACTTGGAAATTTACTGAAAAAGAATACATATACTAGTTCTGTAACTGCTCTTATTATTTCAAAAAGGATGTAGAAAACAACCATAAAAGCCTACTATCTCTTGTCCAGATTCTGGGTCGGGTTATATATTTTAGCATGGTAATGCTTTAGCAAAGTAATGCTTTAGCAGAGTAATAGTGTAGCAAAGTAATGCTCAAAATTCACCAAGCCAGGCTTCAACAGTATGTGAACCCTGAACTTCCAGATGTTCAAGCTGGATTTAGAAAAGACAGAGTAACCAGAGATCAAATTGTCAACATCTGTTGGATCATCAAAAAAGCAAGAGAGTAACATAAAGACATCTATTTCTGCTTTACTGACTATGCCCAAAGCTTTGACTGTGTGAATCACAACAAACTGTGGAAGATTCTTAAAGAGATGGGAATACCAGACCATCTTACCTGCCCCCTGAGAAATCTGTATGCAGATCAGGAAGCAACAGTTAGAACTAGACATGGAACAACAGACTGGTTCCAAATCAGGAAAGGAGTACATCAAGGCTGTATATTGTCACTCTGCTTTTTTAACTTCTATGCAGAATATATCATGCAAAATAACAGGCTGGATGAAGCACAAGATAGAATCAAGATTTCAGGGAGAATTATCAATAACCTCAGATACACAGATGACATAACCCTTATTGCAGAAAGCGAAGAACTAAAGAGTCTTCATGAGAATGAAAGAGGAGAGTGAAAAAGTTGGCTTAAAACTCAACATTCAGAAAACTAAGATCACAGCATCTGGTCTCATCACTTCATGGTAAACAGATGGGAAAACAATGGAAACAGTGGCTGACTTTATTTTTTTGGTCTCCAAAAGCACTGCAGATGGTGACTGCAGCCATAAAATTAAGACATTTGCTTCTTGGAAGAAAACCTATGACCAACCTAGACAGCATATTAAAAAGCAGAGACACTACTTTACCACCAAAAAGCTATGGTTTTTCCAGTAGTCATGTATGAATGTGAGAGCTGGACTATAAAGAAAGCTGAGTGCCAAAGAACTGATGCTTGTGAACAATGGTGTTGGAGGAGACTCTTGAGAGTCCTGTGGACTGCAAGGAGATCAAACCAGTTAATCTTAAACGAAATCAGTCCTGAAAATTCATTGGAAGTACTGATGCTAAAGCTCAAACTCCAAAACTTTGGCCACCTGATGCGAAGAACTGTTTCATTGGAAAAGACCCTGATGCTGGGAAAGATTGAAGGTGGGAGGAGCAGGGGACGACAGAGGATGAAATGGTTGGATGGCATCACCGACTTGATGGACATGAGTTTAAGTAGGATCCAGCAGTTGGTGATGGACAGGGAAGCCTGGTGTGCTACAGTTCATGTAGTTTCAGAGTCGGACATGACTGAGCAAAGTATTGATTATCACTCCTTCACTTTTCTGCCACCATAGTGATCCAAACTAAAAATAATGTTAAATTATAAATTAACATTTATAATTATAAATTAGGAAGCCATCTAAGTTCTGATTATCCTCATGGTAACTAATTTGATGTGCTTTGTGTTTGGATATAGATAGTCTTTCAAAAAGTATCTAGTTTTGTGTAACAGTGTAATGGCATCCTAAGCATCTACTGAGTCTATTCATTGGGTTACCTAGCTTGGTTATCATTCTTTCAGCATTACTGGTTGCTAGTGGAAAGAGTTGGTTTAGACTTATGATTGTTTGCCTTCTTCAGTAAATCAATTCTTCATTGCCCAAAATTGTATCTTTTGTAGGTTTATAACATATTTATAGACCAACCAGCATATATTTGTTAAGTGTCTAATGAAGGAAACACGTTATAATAGGTACTACATGTAGGACAATACATATATAAATATATGTGTGTGTATATATATATGTATGTATATTCCTGAATGTAGTACCTATATATACATATATATAACACACATTATACATATATATGTGTACGAAAAACTAAGGAAAAGTGGACATGTATCTCTTAAATTGCTGAAATGCTTAAGAAGCATGGGAAAATTAAACACAGTGTCACCAGTGCAGTGATGAATAAGCTAAGTGAAAATGAACAATAAAGGCTTCAGGAATTAAAAAGGGAATAAAATTCACTGTAGATTCTGTTTCTCATGGAGAAATACTGACTTGATTCATCTTGAAAGATAATTAAGGTATTTGTGGGTTAAAAAACGGGCCAAATGTTCATGGTATCTAAAACATATGGGCAAAGAGAATACATAATCATATTTGAAGGCTGGTAGATGATAAGCTGAAATGAAGGCTTTTAATAGGTGGATAGCAAGAGACAAGCTTATTAAATAGGTTAGTTTGCGGGGCCTCAACTACATTGCCAAGGAAATCTATTATAAATGACAAACCATTGAAGTCTCTCAGCAAGAGAATGACAAGATTAAAACAGGGTTTCCAGAGCAGCTTGGTGACAATGTGCAGTGCACACTGGGAGTTGGGATACTGGGCTAAATCATCCCCATTGGTTGTCATGCTCTATACTAGAAAGCTTTGGAATGAAAAAGTCAAAAGTTCCCTTTAGGTGTCACCATCAATAGTGTGACGGCTCCCCATCTCACCAGCATGACGTACTCAACAACACAAACTCCTCTTGACAGCAGAAATCAGATCATGAAGGCTTGCCCAAGCTATTCCACATGTTCACAACTTACCCATCTCTGAATGAGCCAGCCACACCCAGAAAACTAGGCAAG
Organism: Antilocapra americana; assembly: GCA_007570785.1. Classification (NCBI taxonomy): domain Eukaryota; kingdom Metazoa; phylum Chordata; class Mammalia; order Artiodactyla; family Antilocapridae; genus Antilocapra; species Antilocapra americana. The sequence goes on from ML660774.1 coordinate 10,217,311, forward strand.
AATATACAGCTAGGCAATTTCAATATATTTTCCTTATGAATTTAACCACTGAGTTACATGAAGATGCTATATGAAGATTTATAAGGAGTTATGAAGATTTCATACTACAATTGATTCCTTCCTATAGTCAACAAGCAGCCAGGTTACTCTGTGTATTTCTCAAACTCATTCCCCTTGACTTTTAAATAATAATCAATTACATATATCTGTAATGAATAAAAAGCAATTAAGGCTGCCATTCTTTCAATTAGGTTCTCTATTACTATAAAGATGATCTTAGCCTTCTAAGAGTTCATGGACTCACTGAGTATTGTTACATTGTATAGTAGAGCTATTAACTGCAGCTCCAAATTTGGAGATTTGTAAAGTGAACCTTTGGTTTGGAGAGAGACCAATTTTTTTATAGGGACCTTAACAACTGGAATCTAGTCATATTTTTTTCTAAAGCATTTTATATTACTAAACATAACTTAAATATAGCCTCATTTACACTGGGTTTTGGTTTTTGCTGGAGGGGTTTTGTTTTGGTTGAAATTTAGAGATCACTGCTGAATAATGAATTCGGCAGTCTGTAATATTTTATGATCCTTACTTTGAGGCACAAGTCTAATGTGAAGAATTAAATTTTGAAATAGTTAAAGTTTTAACATTATGAATGTAATAATGGTCTCAACATATGTTTAATTCCAAGGTTTTAATGATAAACTCCCCTGAAGGATTGATTCACTGGTTGATATGGATTAGCCTCTATCTCAAGGATTTTACTATAGCTTCCCCAACATTTACTTTATCATATGTGAAAGATGTTTCAGATGCATTTCTTAGCAAATTTTTCTTCTTCTTGCTATTATATGTTCTTTGTACTAATTATACATGTGGTCCTATTAAACTGGACTAATGATTGTGTTCTAATTTCTTACATATTGTTAAAAGCACATCTGTAATACATTATTAAAAATACACTGCCAACTCTTAACAGCCAACTCATCTTAAATGTGACTTCCAATATTCCTATTCATGTTACTTGAACCATTTTAATGGATTCTTACATGCACAGTATCATCAGTATTGAATCTAAACCACTTGCTGGTATTTGATTCTAAGGCATAAAAAACAAAACTAAACATGAGCACCACTAACCAATGAATCATTCAATCATCACTGTGATTCCAGCATTTGAAACTTAACAATAGAAATATAATTATTGTTCCTCAGCCCAGTATTTCTGATAATAAATGTGAATTCCCTATTTCTTTCTTCTCTTTCTTTAAACACTGTATAGTGTTGTCATTATAAAAAAAAAAATACAAAAACCTCAGAATGAGCTGTTGAAATTTTCTGCCAGGAGAGAGATGTGAGATGACAAAATGAGCAAAAGCATTATTTTGACCATTATTTCCACTAATAATTCACAATAGATTGAGTGGTATAAATATATTAACTGGTAATTATTTTCTAAATTTGTATCTATTTTAATTTTTTTATTATAACATATACTGTATGATGTTTATCAAGTATCAGATTTTAATACTTCTATGTGCAGTAGATATTTTAACTTTTTTAAGTCCTTGCAACAACTCTCTGGGACAAGCAGTATAATTACCCCCATATTATTATGAGTAATCTAAGCACTGTGAGATTCGGGAACATGCCCAAGGGTAGTGATCACCAAATAGCTGAGCGAGGATTCACAGAGTGAGAGCAGACTTTGGGCTTTAGCTTGTGGACTACATTGACTCTTAACACATTCAAACTGCAATAATTTCTTAATCATAAACAAACATTTAAGTGAATAAAATCAATAAATAGGTATCACTGTGCCATTAGTTCTGGTTTCTTTATTTTCTTTCAACTGGCAGCTTGCTAACTATCTCTTCTTTGAAAATCACATCAAGCAAAATTAAAAAAAAAACAAAACAAAAACTTGTACTTCAGTTTTTTGCTCACTATCAGACTTGAGTTTTCCTTTGGGGTTATTTTGTTTACTTTTATCTAATGTTTCTTGTTTTGTTTTTGTAATTATTAATTGTGGTAAAGTGCACGTAACATAAATCTACCATCTTAACCATCTTAACATGTACAGTTTAGTAGTGCTAAGTATACTCACACTGCTGTACAATCAAGCTCCAGAACGCTTTTATTGTGCAAAACCAAGACTCTCCATTTCTCCCTTCCTCCAGCCTCTGGAACTACCATTCTACTTTCTGTCTCTATGAATTTCACTACCCAGTAAACCTCATATGAATGAGATCATACTGTATTTGTTTTTTTGTGACTGGCTTATTTCATCTAGCACAACGGTCTTGAATGTACAGTAACCCATGCTGTAAGCATAATATCAGAATTTCCTCCCCTTTTAAGGCTGAAAAATACTCCATTGCAAGAATATATTTTATATTTTTTTAGTCCATTCATATCTTGATGGACACATGAGTGGCTTCCTATTATTCATTTTTTAAAGAACTTTTACATTCCATGTGTTTTAGCTGATACTTGAAAATCTCTTGGAACACAAAATTTTACCTTGAATTGCATGTCCCCAAATACACTGGAGAGTCTGGGGTAAATAAGAGTTGAGATTTCTCTAATTAGTGAACCTTTAGTAATGGTTTCAAAAGTCAAACGTATGCTTTAAGATTTGAAAGAAGAAAAAAAGAAACAGATGCTACCTTTGAGATAGATCATCAGTCAATGGTTTGATTATATATTTTTCTGTAAATTTAATATTAAAGAAATCCACATTGACTGTAATAGATTTCAAGGGATTGAACTAAAGAGGTGGTAGGAGGGCTTAAGCTCCAGTTCTATAAATTCTGAAGTAACTGATCTAGAAGAAACACCTAAACACCTACTTTCTAATTTGCAAAAAAGAAGTTTGGACCAGGAGCTCCCTTTGGCTGTTTTACTTCATGAATTGACTTTGACCAGTCCCTTGCTCAAAGGGCCCATAAATTGAGATTTACAATACTTTGGCCACCTCATGCAAAGAGTTGACTCACTGGAAAAGACCCTGATGCTGGGAAAGATTGAAGGTAGGAGGAGAAAGGGACAACAGAGGATGAGATGGTTGGATGGCATCACTGACTCAATGGACATGGGTTTGGGTGGACTCCGGGAGTTGGTGATGGACAGGGAGGCCTGGCATGCTACGGTTCATGGGGTCGCAAAGAGTTGGCACGACTGAGTGACTGAACTGAACTGAACTGTCTCTCAAGAGTGTGAAACTCACCCATTATTTATTCTCTGGGAGAACAAATTTTGATTGATCAAAACAAAATTCTAAATCAAGGAGAACTTCTGCAATATAAATTTGCATTCAGAAAATGAATATATGCAGACAGGAAATATGAGGCAATGATTACAAAATGAAAGTCATATGGATACTCCTCAATGGAAAAGGTATGTCCTCCACTTTGAAAGAGAGGTACAGAGGTAGATTTTCAAGTCCCCCTCCTCGGCTCACCTTTGCTTCTAGTCAGCACTCCTCTCTCATGGGCCTCCCTTCTTCAGAGGCCACGTACAAACATTTTGGACACGGGCGCTGGGTCATAATTGTCTCTGTAATTCTAGACTTTATTTTCAAAATGGGAATTTTCAAGGGAACAACTTGAGTGCAGTATGCTTCTGGAAAATTCTAAAGGTTAAGTGCAGTATCAAGGAATTTTAAGCCAAGGGACTTCTGAGTTGTCCCAAAGAATGTATTCATCATGAGCCTATCATTTGATCCCAGGACTCCAACTATTCATACAGCATATTAAAAGTAGTTTCTTTTTCTAGCTTTGTCCCCCTAGGACCTAGTCAAAAATCTGTATAGTATTTCCAAAAAACACATTCTAGTTCCTTCTGACATCCAGCTTCAGATTTTCCTTTATGTTACATCTTGCAATACAGAGATAATATTTTCAAAATTGAAAACTTGCAAATTTTGAAGCAGGGACTGAAATCCCTGCTTCTTTAGTCCTGTTTACACCAAGTTCTTAACAATGCCAGTTTTCATGTGTTGTGTGCACGTCAGCAGTCTTGGTTAATCCAGTTAGATCAAATCTGTAAGAAAGTCAAACTGTTTTGGAAGCAAACACAGAAATGTAGCTGACCCCACGTTTCACATGAATAGAAGGATTTCTATGCTTCTTATAAATTTCTGGCAAATACCCTGTGAGAATCTAATGATTTAGTTTGTGTTTTTGAATCCATTTGTATCACTACATGTTTAAATTTAAATGGTATCGTGATATTTTAGTACTATAACATGAAAATTTCATTTCTCAAACAACAGATTGAACCTCAACAAGTTTGACTTTTCTTTGTGCTGCTTCTTCTCTTTGAAATGACTTCATTTTCCTCCCTGGATCTTTGTAGTTATCCTTCAAAATCATACTTACAAAATTATAACAATTTAAAACATATTTTAGGTACACACCATTAATAAAATCAGCATTACTTTTATTGGAAGTCAGCATTCCCTCAAACCACTTGTATGATGATACAGCATCTGCAATAGGGTAAAACACTGCTAAAAAATAATAAATAATATGATCAGTGACCAATATGGCAGACAGAATCCCTGTGTCCTTCCTGTCCAAACCAAGATCTCCTTAGGGAGGTCCCTGCCAACCTAGAGTTGTTTTACCACCAAATATGCACACAGGCTCTATGGATACCAACCTGATTATGAAATATCTGAAAGGAAAAGTTCCCAAGTGTAATAAATATGCATTTGTCTTTGGGGTATAATAGTGAGAAAACCTGTGATAACCGGATTCTATTTTCCAGGGTCCTAAGAATCAAAGATTTTTCTGAAGTCAGCCTAGCTTCCTGCGGTGCATTTAAAACAGAATCCTAATAAGGTGGCCCTGGGATAATTCAGTCCTTAACTAAACTCCAGGAAGTTTCAGTCTATTATAGATGTACATCAGCAAGAGAGACCAGGTAAGGCTTTTATAGAACTGGCACTCAAATAGCTGCAACGCTTTAACAAACTGTCTCTATTTTAAAGCCATTGTGAATGAAAGCAAGATTATTTCTGTGATTGGTCAAGAGGCTAATGCAGTGTGTTGGTTTTAAGGTCTGCCTACAAGAGGGAGTATTACTTCACATATTTCCCGGGGAGTGATTTTGCCAATGGATCATCAGAAATTACTTTAAATGTACTTTAAAAAATTTTTTTTGATGTGGACCATTTTTAAAGCCTTTATGGATTTGTTACAATGCTCCTGTTTTATGTTTTGTTTTTTGGGCTGTGAGGCATGTGGGATTTTAGTTTCCCAGTTAGGGATCAAATTTGTACCCCTGCATGGGAAAGTGTATCTTAACCACTGGACCACCAAGGAAGTCCCTAAATGTACTTTGAGTGACAATGCCTTTTGTTAGCTATTGTTATCAACAAAATTTCCTGACTTCTGAGTTTGTACATGATACTGTGTAGGGCTTGCCATTAGCTGTTTCTACCTACAACCATTTCTAAAACAGAACCTCACTGACTGAAGATCCCCCAAGAAGGAACAAATAAACACAAAAATGCTGCTGTTTTCTTGACAGGTAGATACAATACTCCTGCGTTAGATCTCTGAATGTCCTTGTTTAGCAATACGACAAGGACAAGCATGTTTCCTCCCCCTTCTGAGTATCTAATGTCATCTGTAAATGAATAAAAATGAAGTAAAACTCATTAGCAAGTATTACTTAAAATAATTCCTTTTATGCAAGACATTTTCTACAAGACTACGATCATTGTAAAGAATACAGATTTAACCTTAATATATTCCATTGTAGAATGAGCTAAATTAAGAACTAGCACAGTTTTAACTGCTTAGAAAAAATACATAAGAAACCAAAAGAGAGAATGCTGTGTCAGGTAAAATGAGGAGTATAAACCAGAGCATTCCACCACTATCACAAAGGTGCCTCTAGATACTATTAACAAGCCTATTCCCACTGGTTTTATAAATAACATAATTCTTATTCAACCTCTTTTTATGTTGTTGGGAAAAGGATGACTAAGAGAGAGAGAGGAAAAGTCTTGATAATTTCAAAACTTTTTATAAATATACACCTGAAATTTATACAAACAGTCAGAATCACTCCAGTTTTTATAGACCTAGTGTTGACTAGTGATGAACTAAACACTATTTATAGCTATTTCTAAAGTTGTTGCTATAACCTGAGAAGTCTTTAGACTCCCCAACTATCCTCAGCTAAAAGGCCAACAAATAAATTACTATCTCAATATATTCACTGAAATGGCTATAAGAATTAATAGTGGTACCCAAGAGTCTATTTACCTTCAGGACACCTTCATACATACGGAAACTGATTCAACGTGAAAAGAGTTAGGCTTACAGTATTCCCTTACCAGAGGTAGGCAGATATTTTTGTAATATTTCTATGCTGCAGATAAGGAACTAAGACACAAAAAGGAATTTTATTCTCAGATACACAGCAACTTTAATGGTATAGCCAATGTTAATATGAGGCTTGTTATTAATCTGATTCTAAAAGTAACATTTAATTATCTCTTAGGGTGTCAAAGCCCCTCCTCCAAATAATGCAGGAGGTTGCCAATATGAAAAGACTTTATAAGGTGTCTCAATTCAGGAGACAAAGATTCAGGTTATCTCAAAAGAGTATTCCAGGGAAGAGAAAGATTCAGGGGCTTGCTTATACAGACAAAAAACCATGAGGTTGTCAACAGTTGCCTAATGAGAATTGTGATCAACTCTGATGTGAGTCAGGAAATATCTGTCCTTAAGGGGTCACAAGTTTAGGACAGGAGTCTGATAAGTAGTTAGACTGTCACACGAACCTGCCAGATATTCTGGATGCCTTCATCAGGTCAAGAGTCAGGTTCCCTTTAGGCTAACAAGTACATGAGTAACACATACTTCATGTCTTCTTGGCTCTAATTTGTGAGCTCTCTTGGCAATCCTAACTCCATTTTGGTTTTCATTTCACAAGAGGAAGTGTACACTGGTGTTCCCCCACCACTGTTTGCATTGCTATCACACTTTGAATTTTCTGGCTTTACCACTGGTGTTTTATTGGTGTAATAACAGATATCTTTATTCTTTTCTGCAATGTGACTTTTTAAACAAAATACTTGATGGTAAGTTATTAAATTTAACTATTTTTTTTACAGTGAACTTAAATACTGCTGAAGAAAAAAAATATATAGACTCTAAGTGAATTTGGAGAGTCAAAAGAAGGCACCACCTTCAGTGCTGGAATATTTCCTTTAACGTAATAGTCAAGAGCACAAAGGTACAAAGTTTGGTACTCCACTTGCCGACCAAAATGTAAGAAGGGTAGTGGGTGCCTTTTCTTAATGAGATCTATAAGGAGTCTCAGACATATTATTTTTGCCTTGTGTCTCACTACTTACAGGATATTCTTCCTTAGAAATCTTGAGCAAGAGCAACAGTGATGCTGGAAAAAATTCCACAATGTAGTTTAAGCTTTAGAAAGCAAGCTAGCTGTATTTCATTAACATTTTTCTCCAGAGGAGATATCCAAAATATAGTTGGAAGGATTTAAAAAAATGCTGAAGCTGCAACTCAAAAATGTGGTTTTTTGAAACCACCACATAAATACAGATAAACTTTATATTCATCCTTTACTGTTTACTAACTGCACAGAAAGGGGGTGTTTAAAAGCCCAACAGCTCTCATACTGTGGTTTTTGGATACTCCAAGGGTAAACAGAAATAATTAAGGTAATTTTTGTTCAGATCCTCTGGCAGCAAAGCACATGTTTATTTTAAATAATAGATGTTAAAAAAAAATGTTTGAAAATGCATGACTCCACCTGAACCACAGTTTCATAAGGAAAGAAAAAAAAGTATCTGCAGCAGGATTTTTATAAGCCTGCAGCAGCCTTCCCTGCCCATGTAAATAGTTTCACCTCAGAGAGCTGAGTCATTGGTTTTTCCAACAATTGGTTCTCACTAACTGAAAGAAAACAACTTTTTTCCCCAGAAGCCAATGCACTGAGGCTGTTAATTAGAGTGTCAATGGGTGGCATCTGAGACTCAACCAGGCCAAACATTTTACACTGTGGGTAGGGTATCAAATTATCTCAGAGAGAAGTCTCTGGTAAGTCCTAGCCTGGCAGCTACACCCTCAGACCATTTTGGACTGAAGAATGAGGAATCGGAAGGACGATGAAACCACTCTGTAAAATGCTCACAACAGATCAGCAGAAAGCTAAGCAGCACAGGTGTGCCTGTAATTGGAAAATGGTCTGTGTTCAATGGCCCCTCAAATTCACTTTCTTCTCAGACACTCCTGTGGGTTTTATAAAGCAGTTCAGGAACCCTAAGTGCTGACTGATGTTTTCTGAATATTTAGGCTTACATATTTCGTGTAAAGTTTAGAAACGGGGTTTATTGCCCCGCCCCAGCCTTTACATAAAGAGCTGGCATTTTTGTCAGGAAGAACAGGCATCCACAGCTCCATCTATAAGTCTGACTGAAATCAAAGATTCTGGATACACATGAGAAATTATGGAATAATTATATGAAGAATATATTATACATGTTATGAACTCTTCTATTTCCAAAGCTATTTTACAACTTTGAGCTAACTGTATTTGCAGAGTAATCCACAGATCAACCCAAAGAATTTGTATTACATGTTTTATCTGCATACTTACTGCATCGACTAGAAAGTCTCAGATTCTTGAACACTGCACCTAATTTCTGTTGATATGCTGATAGAAATTGCAAAGAATCAGTGAAAGAAAACTATCTTTTCCACATAGAGTGGACAGAGTACTTGCCATTTTGCTCACTGAATGCTCTAAGAAGCATCTGATTGTCACTTTGCCTTTAGAGAAGTCTGCAATTCATCTGCTAGTGATACCATACATTATCTTATGCAAAGTGAGATGTTTATCTTTAACCTATATTTTTACTCACTTACCACATTCTGTTTTAAGTTTCTTTTGTACATGAAAGAAAAACTGTTTTGTTTCTATGAAACAAAAACTGTTCTCTTACACAGCTAATCTGGACCCACTTGGCTCCTTGAAGACTGAATACTTGGCTGTTCAGAAGAGCTACTCATACAGAGAAATAGTTTTCTCTGAAAAAATACCTCAGCACTAAAGAAGACAGCATTATGGAGAAACTTCTCACCATATTAATTATTGGCTTCAGTACATAGGTACATATGACATATTGTAATGATCAACTTACATTACATCAAAAATATCAATAATCTCAGATACACAGATGACACCATCCTTGTAACAAAGAAGAGCTAATGAACCGCTTGATGAATGTGAAAGAGGAGAGTGAAAAAGTGGGCTTAAAACTCAACATTCATAAAACGAAGATCATGGCATCTGGCTCCATCACTTCATGACAAATAGATGGGGAAACAATGGAAACAGTGAGAAACTTTGCTTTCTTGGGCTCCAAAATCACTGCAGATGGTGACTGCAGCCATGAAATTAAAATACACTTGCTCCTTGGTAGAAAAGCTATGACCAACTAGATAGCATATTGAAAAGCAGAACCATTATTTTGCCAACAAAGGTACATCTAGTCAAATCTATGGTTTTTCTAGTAGTCATGTATGGATGTGAGAGTTGGACTAGAAAGAAAGCTGGGCATTGAAGAATTAATGGTTTCAAACTGTAGTGTTGGAGAAGACTATTTAGAGTCCCTTGGACTGCAAGGAGATCCAACCAATCCATCCTAAAGGAAATCAGTCCTGAATATTCATTGGAAGGACTGATGTTGAAGCTGAAACTCTAAGACTTTGGCCACCTGATGTGAAGAACTGAAAAGATCACTGGACAGATCCTTATGCTGGAAAAGACTGAAGGCAGGAGAAGAAGGGCCGACAGAGGATGAGATGGCTGGATGGCATCACCGATTCAATGGACATGAGTTTGAGTAGGGTCTGGGAGTTGGAGATGGACAGGGAAGCCTGGCGTGCTGCATGGGGCTGCAAAGAGTTGGGCATGACTGAGCAACTGAACTGAATTGAATGATCAAATATCCCAAATATTACAATGTAGGATTGAGGGAATCCATTCCAAACCTTCCCAAATCTTCCCAGTGATTAAACAACAAAATCTGAGACCATGCTTGTGATTTGTCATACTGAAAATCAATAATATGTGATAGAAAAACTGAGAGTTCTGTTTAACTAAAAAGAAAACTAAAACTTTTAAAATGAAAACAAAACCTTAAAAAGTCTTTAGTTATATAACTAAAATGGATCTTTCAGAGAAGATGGAAAATTGGATCATCTCCATTCAATAGAACCAAAGTTACACAAGGCTCTTTATAAACACTTTGAGTTCTCTTTATAAGTTATAAAATATGATAAAGGATGATAATAATATACTTAATTTTGATAACAAGACTCCTCACTGGGAAGGTTGTCAAGTTGTATTTATGGAATATTAAGGTATTATCAGAACCTCTCTTTGTACTTCATGTTTTACTAGTTAATTTGGTGAAAATTATATTTACATGGATAAAATATTATTTGAAACTGACAACAGCCACAGAGAGGTTTATCTACTTTTGTCAGTCTTATCGTTCATACATTACTTCATGTAGGCCAATTTTTATTTTATGTGTGTGTGTATATATATATATATATACTTTCCCATATAAAAATTACCTTTCATGATAATTACTTGCCAAAGTTATGAATCTGTGTGAATGTTTTTATAATACACATGGCTTGTTATACACACTGTCTAATAACACAATGGTACAGATTTGTTGAAAGTATATTTATAAATATGTTACATAACACTGAATTCATTAGTATACATACTATTAGTTTCATTTTATATTGTAGATTGCTACCATTTTCTTGAAAGTAGCAAGTGTAATTTCTAATTTTTAATTTATAAATTACAGTTGTTACCTGAGTAACAACTGATAGATAATTTAACAAAACAGAATATGGTGAGTAAAAATATAGGTTAAAGATAAACATCTCACTTTGCATAAGATAATGTATGGTATCACTAATACTGAAACAGTGAGTGTTAAAAGACATCAACTTTTAAAGGATAATAATATTGAAAAACATTGCTTAAATAAAGGTCTTAGAGTAACAATTCTTATAAATCAAAATTACAATCACTATGATTTTTTTAAGGGGAGATTAAAGGACAGGATTAAAAGAATATTTTCACATTATACTTTTAACAGCAGGCATGCTTCATTTGACACAATAGATGAATTTCTAAATAGCTATTTATTTTTTCCTAGTAAATTATTCATAACTTAAATATTTAAGGAAAGATTGATAATTGAAGGAATTAAAAAGTGAATCATTTTAGTTCATATAAAACTTAACTAAAGTCTTTTTTTTTTAAATTTTCTTTACTTTATTGTGTTGGTTTTGCCATACAATGACATGACACCGCCATGGGTTTACATATGCTCCCCCTCCAGAACCACCCTCCCTCCTCCCTCCTGATTCCCTCCCCCTGGGTCATCTCGGTGCACCAGCCCCGAGCATCAACCCTGGGCTGGCAATTGATTTCACATATGATAATTAACATGTTTCAATGCCATTCTCCCATATCATCCCACCCTTGCCCTCTTCCACAGAGTCCACGAGTCTGTTCTATACATCTGTGTTTCTTGTTAAATATGGGTTTTGCTTATTAAGTTAATTTTAAAGTTGATTTCAGTTGGGCACAAATATTACTTTATATATAATGTTGATAATTTTTGATACTGAAAAAGCACAGTAAAATGATACAGAGTACTCATCACTTAAATTCCATGATTATCACAATTGCTCAAATTCTGTATTACCCAAAAGAATAAAATGCATTATTATCAATTAATAGCTGGCATAGGGTTAGTGCTTAACATATTAATATTTTTCCAAGGAGTTTTACCTAACTTTAACTACTAGATACTATAAGCAAGATTTAGAGAAATAAATAAAAACGTACAAGCTTTGCCTTCTTAAATTCATAATTAAGAACCTGGAAGCAAGTGAATATTGAAGATATAGTAGGGAACTGGAATAAGCCTTAAAAATTTCTTTTCCTTGTTTTTTAAAATTTCAAAGCTGTTTATCCTATCATACTTATGTCACAACAACACATCTACAACAGAGAGGAAAATTCAGTATGCCCTAAATATGTGTTAAAAATGGATTCTGTGTGTTTGTGATGAGAATAATGATAAAACTATATATATAGTATTTTGTTACTTGCCTACTTTATTTCCTTACTATGTATCTTTTCCATTATTACTATAAGATATTGCTGAAATACTATTGTAACACATGTACTTATTCTTGAGAATAATGCTCAACACACAGAGACATACACTCAAAGACTTATAACTAAATGATAACAAAAGAGGTAAAACTGAGCACTAAAAAATAATTCATTCATTCAAATAAAGGCAGAAAAGAAGTTCAGTTAAGTTATATAAGCAGGGTGACAATATACAGCCTTGACTACTCCTTTCCTGATTTAGATCCAGTCTATTGTTCCATGTCCAGTTCTAACTGTTGCCTCTTGACCTGCATACAGATTTCTCAGGAGGCAGGTCAGGTGGTCTGGTATTCCCATTTCTTTAAACAAAAAATAGAAGTGAGACAAATAGAAAACAAATACTAAGATGATAGACTTAAGCCAGTTCATTATCAATGACTAACATTAACTAAAATATACTAAGTATACCACATAAAAGTAGAATTAGCCATAATAAACACAATGAATTATTTTTAAAAGCTCAAACTTGTAATATTCTGTTTAAACAAATACATTTTAAATATAAAGAAAAGGACAGGTGGAACATACATACATGGGATGGAAAATATAGACCAAGATATCATTAGGCATAAGAAAACAGGTATGGCTATACACTATCGAAAAAGAGTAGACTTCAAGACATTCAGTATATTCAAAAAGAAGATAAAAATTTCATAATCATAAGTCAATGAAACAGGAAGCTATAAATAATTTAAATTCAACCAATGTTTCCAAAATATATGAGCAAAACTGACAGAACTAAGGAATAAATCAACAGAGATTTTAATATCTATAATTTTTGTATTTTAATACCTATCATTTTATAATTTTAATACTTATCATTTAGTCATGGATTAACACAAAACCACAGAGAAACAGAAATAATGATGATATAGAGGATGCAAAAAGCACTATCAGCCAAATTGCCTAACTGACATTTATAGAACATTAACCACAACTTCAAGGTATACATGTTTTAAAGGAATATGTAAGTTGATAACTCAAGCCTTTGTTGTTGTTGTTTAGTTAAGTCATAACTGACTCTGCAACGCCATGGAATGTAGCCCACCAGGCTCCTCTCTCCATGGGATTTCCCAGGCAAGAATACTGGAGTGGATTGCTATGTGCTTCTCCAAGAATTTAAGCCTTAATAAACATTAAAGGATCAAAATTATTAAGGAGTATATGTTCTTGCTCTCTTAATATAGCAGTATTAAAATAGACATCACAAATAATAAAACAGCTAGAAAATACCACTTGAAAATTAAACAGCAACTTAACATTTCCCAAATCAAAGGAAAAAACACAAGGGAAATTAAAAGATATTTTCTATTTAATTCTTTTTAAATGTATAGAAGTCAATTATTTAAGTTTATATCTTAAAAGGTTATAAAAGAAGAGCAAATTAAACACAAAGAAGGCAGGAAAAAGGATTCAATAAAATGAAAATGGAAATAGCTAAAATAGAAAAACTGACAATGGAGAAAGTCATTAAAATAAAAATCTAACACTTTGAAAAGATTAACAAAATTAATACCTAACAAGAATGATCAACCAAAAAGAAATGAAATAATCTACGAATATGAGGAATGAAAGAAGGATGTCCCTTTCTATCATCCAAACACTAGAAACTCCATGTCAATAAATTCAAACTAGATACTATGGAAAACTCCTTTTAAAACACAAATGGACATAACAAGATATAGAAAAGTGGTGTATCTAAAATTCATAATTTAAATTAGAATATTGTTATGACTGGTTTAATTGGTAAACTCCATTATATATTTTATGAGGACAGAAGACCAATCTTATAAATTCTTTCTGAAATAGTCAAAGAAGAAAAATTTATAACTTATGTAATAAAGTCATCATGCAACTTTATCAAAATCTGATAAAAAATAAATTATAAAGAAATTGGAAGAAAATTATAAAAAGGTATCTATCCTGAATATAGACTCAAAAGTATTAAAAAATAAAAAACTAGAATTCAGCTAATAACAAAAGCACAATGGGCAAATGAGGTTTATTCTAAGATCTTAAACATGCATGATTGTTTAAAATATTTAAAGATCGACCAATGTATTCACCATATTAAAACAATAAATAAAAATGCATATCATTCTTTTCAAATATGTGGATAAATCATTTCATAAAATCATTAGGTATTTGATTTCTAAATATGATGCAGAAAACTAGGAGCAAAAGGGAAATCCCTGGCCAAATGAAAAGCATCTTATGAAACCTATAGTTAACATCCTACTAAATGATAACATCTGCACCCTTAAAATCTTTGCTGCTTATTATACTTGAACTCAAAAAATGTCTGGCCAAGTGTTTTAATGTTTTATGTGTACTTTAAGGTATATTTACCAATTATTTAGTGGAAATACATACATATGTAATTTTCTCAAAACTGTTTTCTGTCTCACTAATTCTCTTTTCAAGTATATCTAAATTACTACCTAATTTTTCCATTGAGTTATAAATGTCAATTATTTTTGATATTTAATATTCCAAGTCCTTGGTAATATAAGTCTCATAGTTTCTGATTACTCGTATATTTGTTGTATATTAACTTGCAAATTTTATTTGTCCAAACCTAACTCTTATGAACCTTGAAGGCCTGGCCTGAGGATGATGTTCATTAAAACAATATTCCTTTACTCCTGACAGGAGGTGTACCTATTTGTCAGAATTTTAAGTTAATTTTTATAGTTGAGATTTCCTTGATTGTGCATGTAATGTAAATTCAAACCACAGACCCTCCTGAGAAAAGTTTAGCAATTCTCAGAGAAAAATTAGTACCATAATTTTTTTTTCTCACCTGAATCCTATAAAAATAAGCTGTTTTCTGAATTGGTTTATTTCAAAAGGACAGTTCACAGCTTAAAACTTATACTTGAATTATCCTCTATTTGTATAGCATCCTCAGATTTAGGTTTTCCTCTGCCAGATCTAAGTTCTAGTGTCCAATTTCCATTAAAGCTCTTTATTCCTGCCAAAATTCATTGTATTCAGGGCAGCCCCAGTTTTCATATTTATTTACCACTCTGATATCAGCTTACAGTTTTGCGGGGGGAGGAGGGTATGGAGGCTCTTGGGAATTTCACCCCCTTCTTATAAACTCGGTAAATTCAAAAGCTTATGTCTATATTTTATCCAATATCTGCCTATTTTTATGCCAAAGGGGCATTTCAGAATATCATAGTCTGCCATTCTGATGAAAATATAAGCATAGACTCCCATGGCCTTTATTATTTTCTTAAATGATTCCTTAAATATTATATAAGGGCACTCAGACAGTGATATAAACAGGCATATGTCTATGCTGTAGAGACAAGTTTTGCTGCATTTGAAAATTTTCATCCAAAAGTAAAAGTTAAGCAAGATTCTTTCATTTCCAAAATTGTTTCAATGGAGTTAGGCAAACTTGGAAGTTACTTGATTTCCTGCAACTAGAGAAGAGTGGAAAATTACTGTTTCAGGAAATTGGACCCTAGGAAATACGGCTCAATGTGTACCTGCTTTATAGAAAAAAAATAAATTTATACAGCTGTGAACAAGACCACTATAATTTGCAACACTCTGTCATTTTCTGAAGTATTCTATTTCTAAGTCCTTACTTTGCTCTCCGTCATATGACTCATCAGAAGAAAACAAACATTCCCACTCACCCCTACTGTATTTTAAACTAAGTTATGGAAATTATAGTGCTGACAAGCCTGATAGGATTAGAATGCTGACACATGGACAATCCAACTGTTTCTTTTAGCCCATTCAGCTCATGTGATTTGGTGTAGACACTGTAATATCACTTGCCTCCGTCTGCATGTCCATTAAAAAATGCAAATAAGTTCTGGCTTACTTTGACTTTAACAGTTTGTGGTGTCTGCATTTTGTATTCTCCATGATCGTAGCACTGCCCCAATTCCATTCAAAATGTGGCCTTCTGAAAACGTTTAACTTTCTTGAATGCAACTTTTTTCTTTTCCTTTTTTTGTACTGCACAGCGAGAGTTTATCTGATTTTCATGTGGGGTTTCTCTGGTGGCTCAGTGGTAAAGAATCTACCTGCCGACGCAAGAGACACAGGAGACAAGGGTTCAATTCCTAGGTTGGAGATCTAGGAAGATCCCCTGAAGATCCCCTGGAGGAGGAAATAATCCATTCCCGTATTCTGGCCTGGAAAATTCCAAGGACAGAGGAGTCTGGCTGGCTACAGTCCATACTGTCGACAGTCTGTGGGGTCCCAAAGAGTCAGCCATGACTGAGCACAAATACAAATACGCAAAAACCTCTAAGGAGTTTATCTGGTTTTCAGTCAACCAGCAGAGCCCAACAACTATATGCACTGATTACATGACTGTGGTAAAGGAATAATGAGGTTAATCAAAGTCGGATTATTCTTTTAAAAATACTACTAACATAAGCAAATCCTGAAAGTTTGGGGGTTCCTTTTAATGTTACATTTCCCGTGAAATGTGATAAGCATGAAAAATGAAATTTTTGATTACGTGAAGTACTGAATAAACAGAGTTCATGGAAAAGTCTGGGCTAATGAAGTAAAAAGATTCCATCCATTCGTTTAAATTTAGCTTTCATATTTATCCTGGTATATAGATAGTTCAAAGATGTTTTTCCTAATAGGACATGATAGATCGTATGTTATGATAATTTGAATGGGAGCCTGGTCTGCTGGATGTTGCATTTGTATGTCTTCATGTGACAGAAGAGTTCTTGGGTACCAGGATCAATCACTGAGAAAACTTCTCTCGTTTCACAAGAGAGGCTCCACCTTCCTTTGGATCCTGAGCCAGCCGTGGTCTAGAAGCCTCTGTGAATCTCTGGTACTTTCTTACAGATTCAGTATGCATTTAAATGTTTATGGTTGTAATTTATCCAGCACATGTATGTTTTATGGCAGAAGTATATTTCAGAGTATGTGTTCTGCCACTCTGCTGGATATGTAGTCTGGATCACACCATGTTTAAATATTTTCTTTGACATAATTTCCATGAAATAATAAGAAATATATTTTGGGTTACTGACTGAGATCCTAAAGCCCTTGTAAGTAGAAATACTATGAGAATAATCTGTTCTAATATTTGATCCTTGGCCCTGGTTCTTGACACAGAGTTCTTAAATCCCTTGAAATGTCCTGTGTGACAAGAATGTCTTTTGTTCCAATGAGGTGACTGTTCATGGGCTTCTGGATGGCAGCTGGTCTCAGAAAGGCCAACTCATTGTTGTTATTCGGTCACTAAGTCATGTCCAACTCTCTGTGACCCTGTGGACTGCAGCACGCCAGGCTTCCCTCTCCTTCACTATCTACCGGAGTTTGCTCAAACTCACGTCCAATGAGTCAGTGATGCCATCCAACCATCTCATCCTGTCATCCCCCTCTCTTCTTGCCCTCAATCTTCCCCAGCATCAGGGTCTTCTCCAGTGAGTCAGTTCTTTGCATCATGTGGCCAAAGTATTGGAGCTTTACCTTCAGTATCAGTCCTTCCAGTGAATATTTAAGGTTGATTTCCTTCAGTATTGAGTGGCTTGAGCTCCTTGCTGTCCAAGACTCTCGAGAGTCTTCTCCAACACCGCAATTCAAAAGCATCAATTCTTTGGTGCTCAGCTCTCTTTATGTGACTCTAACATCCATATGTGACTACTGGAGAAACCATAGCTTTGACTATACGGACCTTTGTCAGCAAAGTGATGTCTCTGCTATTTAATATGCTGTCTAGGTTTGTCATAGCTTTTCTTCCAAGGAGCAAGTGTCTTTTAATTTTGTCATGATTAAAAGCTTAGAATATTAAGCCCCACTCCCTAGGTTGTTTTTTTTTTTTTTTAGAAATAAAGGAGCTAGAAATTGAGGTATGAATTGATCATGCCTATCATGATGCAGCCCCCATAAAGATCCCCCACATATGAGGTTCCGAGAGCTTCTGGGGTGGTGAACACATGTACATACCAACACATATACATACCAAGAATGTGGCACAACCTCTTTCCACAGAGAAAAAGATCCTGGGGTCTGGACTCTACCAAAGCTCAGCACATATGACTTTCTTCATGTGACCATTCAATAATATCTTTTAAAATATCCTTTGTAAGAAATTGGCACTACTTAAACTGTTTTCTTGGGGCTGTGAACTTCTTTAGCAAATTATAGAACCCAAGGAAAGGGAGTGGGAACTTCGAATTTGTAGAAGTCATGGGTAACCGGGGAACCTGCTACTTCAAATTGGCATCTCAAAGAGGCATCAGTCTTGTTGGACCAGGTCCTCACCCTGTGGGGTCTGAGCTAATGCTGGTTGTGCGTGTGTACTTAGTTGCTCAGTCACGTCTGACTCTGCGATTCCATGGGCTGTAGCCTGCCAGGCTCCTCTGTCCATGCAATTCTCTAGGGAAGAATACTAGAGTGGGTTTCCATGCCCTCCTCCAGAGGATCTTCCCAACCCAGGGATCAAACCCAGGTCTCCCACATTGCAGGTGAATCCTTTACCATCTGAGCCACCAGGGAAGCAACCCTGGTTAGGCACAGAATTAAACTGTTGAATACTGAGCTGGTTTCAGAGGAGAGGTCAGTGTGGGAAAAACTCTACACATCTGGTCACAGAAATGTTCTTTATGAGCAGTGAGTTTTTCCTAAAAGTGAAGTGAGTGTAGTGAAAATGTTAGTCACTCAGTCATGTCTGTTTCGTTGCGACCTCATGGACTGTAGCCTGCCAGGCTCCCCTATTCCTGGAATTCTGGAACCCAGGAGTGGGTTGCCATGCTCTCCTCCAGGTATCCTCCCAGCTCAGGGATCAAACTTGGGTCTCCTATATTGCAGGCATATTCTTTACCATCTGAGCCACCAAACATAACTTAAAGGCACACGTACAACTATGAAATCTGCTTTTAGGATTTGGTCTTTGTTTTCCACATGACCCAACAAGACATTATACGGAGTTCATATATCCTAGAAGATGCTTTGATAATTCTCCAGGGCTGAGGAATGGATTTTAATTGGACTGAATTATACCTCCCAACACTTATATGTTGCAGTCTCACCTCCCAATGTGGCTGTATTTGGAGATAGGGCTTTAAATAAGGTCACTTAGGTAGGCTCTTAATCCAAAAGGACTAGGGACTGGGGTCACAAAGAGTCAGACATGCCTGAGCAACTTTCACTTCAGGGACCTTTTTGCAAAAATAAACAACACCAGGAAAATATGTGCACACAGAGAAAAGGACATGTAAAAACACAGAGAGAAGGCAGCTGTGTGCAAGCCAAGGAGAAGTCAAATCTGCCAGCGTCTTGATCTTGGATTTCCAGCTTCCAGAAATGTGAGAAATAAATTTTTGTATTTTAAGCCACCTTTCTATGGTATTTTATTATGCAACCCTGCTCAATTACTATACGGGTGCTTAAAAACACAGAATTACAGCACACAAAGGATATTTTCTAATCTTCTATCTCAGGGTTTCTAAAGGGAAGGAAAGTCTGGCATGCTACAGTCCATGGTGTGGTAAAGGGTCAGATATGACTTAGTGACTGAACAACAACAAAAATACTTCTGCTTGCAGGTTAGAAGTTCAGGTTATTTACTTCATTATAAGATGTTATTATACATAAAATTATTCCATAAGATACTGTACTCAAATACACTTTTTTAATGTGGAAATATATCATTGAAGTTAACTCAGTAATATTGACAATAGTAGTAACAATGCATATTTAATATAAACTGTGGAAAATTCTTACAGAGATGGGAATAGCAGGCCACCTTACCTGCTTCCTGAGAAATCTGTATGCAGGTCAAAAAGCAATAGTTAGAACCAGACATGGAACAATGGACTGGTTCAAAATTGGTAAAGGAGTACGTCAAGGCTATATATTGACACACTGTTTACTTAACTTTTACATAAAGTACATCATGTGAAATGCTGGGCTGGATGAAGCACAAGCTGGAATCAAGACTGACAGGAGAAATATCAATAACCTCCGATATGCAGATGACATGACCCTTACGACAGAAGAGTAAAAAGGAACTAAAGAGTTTCTTGATGAAAGTGAAGGGGAGAATGTAAAAGTTGGCTTAAAACTCAACATTCAGAAAACTAAGATCATGGCAACTGGTCCCATCACTTAATGGCAAACATATGGGGAAACAGTGAGAGATTTTATTCTTGGGCTCCAAAATCACTGAAGATGGTGACTGCAGCCATGAAATTAAAAGATGTTTGCTTCTTGGAAGAAAAGCTATGACCAACCTAGACAGCATATTAAAAAGCAAAGACATCACTTTGTCCACAAAGGCCCATCTAGTCAAAGCTGTGGTTTTTCCAGTAGTCACGTATGGATGTGAGAGTTGGACCATAAAGAAATCTGAGCATTGAAGAATTGATGCTTTTGAATTGTGGTTTTGGAAAAGACTCTTGAGGGTCCTTTGGACTGTAAGGAGATCAAACCAGTCAATCCTAAAGGAAAAAAGTCCTGAACATTCATTGGAAGGACTGATGCTGAAGCTGAAACTCCAATACTTTGGTCACCTGATGCGAAGAGCTGACACATTGGAAAAGACCCTGATGCTGGGAAATATTGAAGGCAGGAGAAGAAGGGGACGATAGAGGATGAGATGATTGGATGGCATCACTGACTCAATGGACATGAGTTTGAGCAACCTCCAGGAACTGGTGATGGACAGGGAAGCCTGGTATGCTGCAGTCCATGGGGTTGCAGAGTCAGACTCGACTGAGTGACTGAACTGATAATTATATAAGATTTAGACCTAATATTCTAATAACTATCATTTGATAAGTATTTCTTCTATGCCAGACCTTGCACTCTTTTCATACCTTTCTTTGTATTATCAATAACGACTTAATTTAGTAATGAGCAAACTGAAGTTCAGCAACACTATTTTACTTTCAATTTTTCACAGAGTTAATAAGTACCTTGGGAATGTAGCACATTCTTAGAAACAAGTTGGAAGTGTGACCCAAGGAGACTAGCTTCCATCACCCATTTCAAAGCAGAAAAAAAAAAATTATACAAAATCATGGACTTGGTCCAAGGGTACATTTATCAGGTGAGTAAAATAAGTGCAAAGAAACTTTAAGAAATACAGTTAAGATTATGTATCTATTTAGCAGTAGAATCAGAACTAGAATCCAGAATGATAGAGAAACTGTCAAAATCTAATTTGTTTCCAACACAGTATAAACACATTTTAAAGTGTTATTTAAATAAAAAATATGCTTAATACTTAAAAATGTGAAGTCCAGTCACACAAAATATAACAATTTTACTTTATTTTCAATTCTGATCAAGTTTCAATCAATCACAGAGCATTTACATTGTTAGAACAATGTTCTACAGCATTCATGCTTATAATAAAATAAACTTCGTCAATGGGGAACTGATAATAAGATATGGGTCCTTAAATATATAAATAAATAAATAGATGAATGAGTGAATGAATAGATAACTTTCTGATAATACCTCTCAAAAAATAAACTTATAAGTTGTAAATTGGGAGACTTTCGATTATTAAAATATATATTTAAGCCTCTTTGTATACACTAAACATTAAAGAATTTCGAATTGGAGGCATTTAATTAGAAATTTAGTTTTTAAGAACATAAAACAGAGTATCTCCTAAATTACTGGTTATTAGGAGAGTATGTTCCAAATTTTTGGTTTTAAAAATTTAACTTTACAGTTGTCTCATCTTTTGTTCAGCCACATTATCTGACACAAATAGGATTTAAAGAGAAAAATCTTAAAAAATCAGTGTGGCTGAAATCCTCAAGAAAAGAATCCTTCAGGTCAATCCTAAAGAAAATTTTGATGGAATGTTTTTATCTTATTTAGAGCAACAGCTCTGTAAAGAAAATAAAACATTTTGACAAAAACATGCTTTGCTGTTTTTGTTGTAGAAAAATTTCCTAGATATGTAATGGTCCCCAGATCATAGACAGTTTTGTATTCTTATTATGGACAAATCTCATTAGACAAATGTTAAGTGGGCATTCACTACTATAGGGGCCACTCCAATTGGGAATGTCATGTGGAGTCTATCACACAGCTGTCTGAAAAACATCAAATGGAAGAATGGAATTCATATATCATAATATATACCATATGAAGTCAAATATTAAAAGTCTATTAAAGCAATCTATAATCCAGAGATCATATTGCCAACATCCACAGGATCACTGAAAAAGCAAGAGGGTTCCAGAAAAACATCTATTTCTGCTTTATTGATGATACCAAAGCCTTTGTGTGAATCACAACAAACTGTGGGAAAATTCCTCAAGAGATAGGAATACCAGACCACCTGATCTGTCTCCTGAGAAACCTGTATGCAGGTCAGGAAGCAACAGTTAGAACTGGACATGGAACAACAGACTGGTCCCAAATCGGGAAAGGAGTACGTCAAGGCTGTATATTGTCACCCTGTTCATTTACCTTATATGCAGAGTACATCATGAGAAATGCTGGGCTGGATGAAGCATAGGCTGGAATCAAGATTGCTGGGAGAAATATCAATAACCTCAGATATGCCGATGACACCACTTTTATGGCAGAAAGTGATGAGGAACTCAAGAGCCTCTTGATGAAAGTGAAGAGTGAAAAAGTTGGCTTAACACTCAACATCCAAAAAATGAAGATTATGGCATCTGGTCCCATAACTTCATGGCAAATAGATGAGGAAACAATGGAAACAGTGAGAGACTTTTTTAGGGAGGTTTCAAAATCAATGCAGACAGTGACAGCAGCCATGAAATTCAAAGACGCTTGCTTCTTGGAAGAAAAGTTATGACCAACCTAGACAGCATGTTAAAAAGCAAGGCATTACTTTGCCAGCAAAGGTCCACCTAGTCAAAGCTATAGTTTTCCAGGAGTCACGTATGGATGTGAGAACTGGACTATAAGGAAAACTGAGTGCTGAAGAATTGATGCTTCTGAACTGTGGTGTTGGAGAAGACTCTTGAGAGTCCCTTGAACTGCAAGGAGATCCAACCAGTCCATCCTAAAGGAGATCAGTCCTGAACGTCCATTGGAAGGTCTGATGCTGAAGCTGAAACTCCAATACTTTGGCCATCTGATGTGAAGAACCGACTCATAAGAAAAGACCCTGATGCTGGGAAAGATTGAAGGCGGGAGGAGAAGGGGATGACAGAGGATGAGATTGTTGGATGGCATCACTGACTCAATGGACATGAGTTTGGGTAAACTCTGGGAGTCAGTGATGGACACGGAGGCCTGGTGTGTTGCAATCCATGGTGTCACAAAGAGTTGGACACAATTGCGTGACTGAACTGAACAAAATATTTTAAAAATAAAGAAAACAATCTTGTTCGCAACAGCATCAAAGAAAAAGCACTGAGAGTAAATTTAACCATCAAGGCAAAAGATGTGTATGGTGAAAACTACAGTCTTTAATGAAAGAAATTGAAGAAACAAAAAAGTGAAAAAATAGTCTGTGTTCATGGATCAGAAGAGTTAACATTAGTAAAATGTTCACATTACATTTAGCTACCTACTAATTCACTGTAATCCCTATCAAAATTCCAATGTCACTTTCCATAGAAATAGAGCAAAAAATCCTAAAATTTATTTGGAGCCACAATAGACCCTGAATACCCAAAGTAGTTTTGAGAAAGAACAACAAAGCCAGAGGCATCACACTTTCTGATTTCAAGCTATATGACAAAGCTGTAGTAATAAAAACAGTATAGTTCTGGCATAAAATGGACACATAGATCAATGGAATCGAACTGAAAATCCAGAAATAAATTCCTCAATATACAATCAACTAATATTTGAAAAGCAAGTCAAGAGTACTCAATGGAGAAAGGACAGTCTCTTCAGTTAAAGATGCTGGGAAAACTGGATAATCACTGGCAAAAGAATAAAACTGGACCCCTATCTTATACCACTTACAAAAATAAGCTCAAAATGGATTAAATACCTGAACCATAAAACTCCGAGAATATAAAGAAAATATTATGTTTCATTTATCTTGGAACAAATTTCCTGGATACAACAGAAGTACAAGCTACAAAAGAAAAAAAAAAAGTGGGACTATATTAAACTAAAGTGCATTTGCACAGCAAAATGAAAAGCAATCAATGGAATGGGGGAAATATTTGCAAGCCATGTATCAGATAGGGGTTAACACACAAAATATATAAAGAACTCATATACAATTCAATAGCAAAAGATGCATATAAACAAAAACCCCGAGCAACTTAGACCTATTAGAATGTCTATCATCAAAAGACAAGATACAGCAAGTATTGGTGAGGTTGTGGAGAAAAGGGAACCATTGATGGTGGGAATAAAAATTGATGTAGCCACTACGGAAAACTATGGATCCAGTAAGGTGGGTTCAAAAATTTAACAATAAAACTACTGTATGATCCAGCCACTTCTCTCTGTATAGACAAAAGAAATGAAAACAAGTTCTTGAAGACATCGCTGCACCCCCATGTTTTTCTGCAGCGTATTAACAATGGTCAAGATATGAAAGCAACCTAAGTGTCCAGAATGTCCTCAACTTTCATTTACAAGGAAATGGTGTCTTATGAATAAAACTTGAGGGCATTGTGTGAAGTGAAATCAGGCAGACAGAAAAAGAAATACTGTATGATATCACATATATACAAAATCTAGAGAAAGTTGACTCAGATAAATAAAGGGTACTGTGCTGGTTACTCTGGGCTGAGGGGTGTGGAAAACGGGAAGATTTTGGTCAAAGAGTACAAGCATTCAGTTATAAGATGAACATGTTCTAAATATCTAGCATGATAATTATGGCTAATAATACTATATTATATACTTGGAAGTTAAGAAAGTAAACTTTAATCTTTTTATCACACACAAAAAGATGGTAAATGTATGATGGGATGGAGGTATCAGCTAATACAATGATAGTAATTATTTTGCATTATGTAAATATTTAAAATCAACCAGTTGTACACTTTAAATTTATACAAAGGTATGTGTCAGTTATATCTCAATAAAAATCAGAACCACCTATTTATATCTACTTCTGAAGTCTTTGTTTACGGATTTTTCCTTGTGCTTGTGAATTCAAAGATAATATACCACTTATTAGTTTTACAAGAAATGTTTGTTTCTAAAGAAACTAAAGAAAATTCTATGAATAATTATTTTAGATTATATTTATTGACACTAATAAATACTTAGGAAATTCCAGGAATATTGATTTCACAAAACCTTCATTTTTAGAGATGAACCACATGTATAAATTCAAGAGCAGTTCCATAGAGGATGAGAAAGATGTGTAGTGTGGATATTAAAATTTTCTTTAAAGAAGCTAGTTGTTTTTTTACATTTAGTTGTCAATTAAAGGATATGGAAATGCCTGTTACTCTTTGACCATGTGTCATTCACTATAGTTTTTTAATCAATTTTTAAATCACTGATGTACATATCTGAAATTTTGAGAAAGAGCTTTCATTCTGTGAAATTAAAATATTTGAAGAACACAGAATTTTTCAAAATATTTTTCTAAAATTGGATAAATTCAGTTTTACATGAATATCCACTTGTTAGGTAGATAAACAGATCACTAAAAAAAAGACAAGAAAATTAGAAATGAAAAATATGAAAGGATTATGTGAGGATGAAAAATTTTATGCATATATTCTCTCTTAGAATTTAAAATAATTCTATTTATATAATTCCTCTTGGGGTTCCAAATTGCAAGTCAAGGCTTTTAAGGATAGAATTATGTTTGGAAAGATTACTCTGCTATGATCTCAAACAAGTACTCTATGTACAACTTATATAATCCCACCTTAAAGAAGTTTTCACCTTTCACATTGTTTCACATTCTTTTTTGGGGAACTGGGAGGATGGCCTTTATGGCTTTATCATATTTCAAAGGTCAAATCATCAACATTGGGACTCAACACATATTCTAATCTCAACTACTGCCTTTTCATCTACAGTTTATCCCATTCAACTTCTTCACCAGCCATTTCCCGAATAGTAGCTGTAATCTTCTACCGCAAGACTGTATCTGTTATGTCCCGCTCCACTCACTGCACTTGATTGCAAGCACTTTGAAATCAGACACCATTTGCTCTCACCATCATAGTCCAGTGTGGCTTGGCCAGTCTGGATTCCCTGCATGATATCTTCATGTGCCTCTAGTTTCTTTCTGGTCTTCAGCCCTATGTCCTCTAAGTTGGAGACCAGTCTCCCCAGTAATTGTGAAATTATGAGTTCCCAAATCCCTATTATGAAAATTAAGATTGTTTGGATTTGAGGAAGCTCAGAATTATTTTAGAAAATTATTGCAACTCAGCCACTGTGGAAACACTCACCTCACTGGACACTGCTTGCTAACTGCTCAGAAAGAGGGGTACTTCAGAACATTAATGTCATGTGGATCATGATAACTGGGACAGACTGAAACTAACAAACTATTTTTCAAACAATTAAAATAAATCACTCCAATTACATTGCCTAGAATGGGCATGTTATTTTTAGTCACAGGTATAATGATATGTCCCAGCAGGTTTTAGAGAAAAACCGGGAGGATCTCCTCGTGACATGGTAGGCATGGCAGAGCTCATAAATTAATGTTGGATAGAGCAATGAGGCTGGCGAACACTGGCAACATCCTTAATTTCCTAGTGAGAATTCGTGGTGGGTGGCCAGGTCAATCACTGCCACTTAAATCCTCACACCTGTGCGTCTTCACCATTTGGCCCACTGACAAATTTAACAACAAAACAAGACAAGCTTTCCCCCCAGAAAAACACAGCCTTTGAAATGATGAGTGACAAATTCTACAAAGGAAAGTGCTGTGTGGTGCTGTTCTAACTTATTTTTAAAGAGGGATTTACGTTTCCTGTAGGAGCACGCGTCTCCACATCCTGATGAGTTCTCAGCTGCAGTGTCACTGAACTGGAGAAAAGCAAAGCTTGCAAAGTGGAGGAGAGTGGTTAAGTCAAATTGCGCAGATTGTAACCACTTGCCTCTGTCTGGCTCAGGAAGTGCTGAAAGTACACTGCCAAGCTCTTAGAACACACCCCAACCAGCCCTCTAATCCTCAGAGAATACTGATGTGTGAAGTGCCTCTTAAACCTCAATCTGACTATTCATCTCTTCTCATGAGAGGGAGATAGGAATGAAGATTCATTCTTAGAGTGAGTGTGTGAGTGTGAGTGTGTGTGCGCGTGTGTGTGTGTGTGTTGCTTCAAACAGTAGTTTAAAGAAACTTAAGAAATAGATACTGAAAACTGTATTAATCATGTATTGTATATGAGTTATTACTGCTAGCATGCAAGATTTATGAAGGCAGGCATTTTTCTGTTGTGTTCGCTGCTACATCCTCAAAGAAAAATGCGTAGCTCGTGGTAGATACTTGATAAATATTTGGTAGAACAGCTGAGGGTATGCACTGTTACCTATTAATAAATGTCTTTCTGTACTTGTACTCAGTAGCCCATAAAAATTCAAAATAATCCCTCCTACCACATGCCAGGTATCTTCATGTACGTTATTTAATGCTCCTCCAAGTTTATCACATAGGAGTTCTAATTTCTTATTCTACAAATGAACAGAATGAGAGTGAATAGTTGTTCACAGATTTGTCAAAGTTTATCTAGTAAACGTCAGATTTTAGCCTTGAGCCACTAGATGGTGTTTATACTATATAGATGTTACATATATTCTGGCTTCTATTTTGAATCTATTGCATTTTATTCATTTCTTCCTCTAATGGATGGGTTTTTTTTCCTATTCCTTACCAGTTATTTGCTCACTTATAATTTATAACCACTTACTTTCATAGGGAATGAGAAGTGCATTCTAGAATCTTCACTAAAAGGATTTGAAGGCCTGGCTGGTATTTGAAACTGAAACCAAAGCAATGGGGCTGAAGGGTCAGAAACGCACTCTCTGATCCCTCATGACTTGTGACCATTGATAACATGGAAGTATTGCCTGAAAGGCAGGATAGTGGAGACCCAGTAGCAGAAGAAACACACACACATTCCTTTATACATATATATAAATCCTACTTGTAAAAATTGAAACATCGACAAAACAGAGAGAATAGTGTAATGAAACTACTGTATCTATCACTGAGCTTCGGCAATTATCAAGCTATGGCCAATCTTATTGCATCTATACCACCTCTCCTTTCTCCTTTGTCCTGGATTACTATGAATCACATTTCCAACTTTATATCATTTCATCTATAAATATTTTAGCATATAACTAAAATTAAGGCACTCCTTAATATAATTAAATATCCAGACATTTTCTATGTTTATCATATTTGTTTAAGCTTATTTGAATCAGGATCTAGATCAGATCCTGATGTTGCAAATGGTTGATATTTTTCTTAACTCTCTTTTGATCTTTAGGTTCCCCCCAGTTTTTTTTTTCTTTCTATTCATGATTTTTTTTTGAAAGACTGATATTTTTTTGCTTTGTAGAATTTTCTACCCATCGGATTTTGCAGTTTCTCCCAGAAATGTCACTCATTGTGTCCTTTGTTCCTGTGTTTCCTCTACACTGTAAGTCTGGAGGCTTAATCAGATTAGGGTCGGATGTCTTGCAAGAAAGGTTCCTAAGTGTTGGGAGGTCATCTGGTAGCTCTTTGATTTGTGTCAGCAGCCACTGATGATGCTGCCCGAATCCAGTACTGCATTAGGGGGTGCTGCAAAGTGGGAACCTCCTCATTGTGTCAATTCTTACTTACTAGTGAGAATGTGTCCACAAAGAGAGCCAACACTCGTCATCTCATCTGTGCATATCCTGGCAACTGGTTGATACAGCAAAGGCAGGACAAGAGGTCACTGCCACCAAGACAATAGGTTGAGAGTGAACTGAAGCACAGCCAAAGTCACTCAGTCGTGTCCGCTCTTTGCAACTCCATGGACTGTACAGGGTTGACTACTCCAGGCCAGAATACTGGAATGGGTAGCCTTTCCCTTCTCCAGGGCATCTTCCCAACCCAGGGATCAAATCCAGGTCTCCTGCATTACAGACAGATTCTTTACCAGCTGCGCTACCAGGATAGTCCAAAATCTCACTAGCAGAGGATGGTTAGTGAAAGGTGGTCATATTAATAATTATGCCAGAGAAATATATATAAACTTGGTAAGTCCTGGGCAAACTAGAACATAGGACAAATGTATGTTTAATTCACTGCTGATTTATTTAAAAACACAATTTATTTTTCCATTATAGAGCATATATATATTGGGCATAAAAAATATTCAAGTGTGGCTATTTCCTGGTTCCTGTCCTTGTAGAGATTTCTGAGAAAAATGCTAATTCAGAAGAACACTTAGAGGTCTGAAGCCAAGAAAACAAAGATTTGAAAGTGTTTTAACTTGCTCTGATCACATCCTATTTGTTGGAATTCAGGTACATGCTTTCCTGTCTCAACCAAAGGGAGGCTGGGAACTATCCTGGCTATTCGCTGAGAAGCAAGTATATTAGAGATAGTAAACAATTAGGCAAATTATCCAACATGCTGTTTTTGTGGAGAAAGAAAATAACTTTTGAATATGCAATTTATTAAAGACATTCATATGCATATGTACATGTGAGTTTATGATATTAATTTCAGTTTATTTCAGGCAGAACTCAGATACACAGTTTCTTTCTGAAGTTTAATTACCCAGCCTCATCTTTTACAGTGCAAGGACTATTGAGGCAATTAGTGATATAAATTTGCTAATCTGTCAGGGGCATGCATGGATTCCACTTAAAAGCTGAATTTATTTGATCATGAGGAGAAAAGCTTAAAATGAAAGAAAAATATTTTTGTCAGCTTGCCATCTCTTAATTTTCTATTTCACTTTGTAGACATGGCAATTTTCTTTTTTTGTTTATCTGATTTGTGAGTTTAAATCAGAGGTAAATTCTTGTTTTACAAACTTATACACTTACTAGTTTCAAATTCCCATCTCTGTATTGCAAAACACTTAACATGATTTAAGTTCAGTAGGAGCAGCCTTTAAATGCTAGGTCTTTGGAATCAATGCCAGGAAAGGACATGGGAGATTCTCATTTCAGCCGAAATGGCTTGGTGGATCATTCATCTTATTTGAAATTGGAGTTGTATAGGGTAGTTATTACAAGTGTGTTCTATCAACATCACATTGCCTTCTTGTAATGTTTTATCAGGAAAGGTGTATATTAGATTCGATGTGACTCAATGTCTAAGGAGTGGCAAGGGAAAGAAGGAAAGGGTGTTGATTGATAAGAGAGGTCTCACTGCAAAAACCTATGGTCCGTTCTCATAATGATGACAGTACCTCAGCTGCTATGCTCCGATTTGAAAACCAAAATTATTGTAGAACTGGGAATATTTCTCAGCTCAAAGTAGATTGATATGTAACTGCTTGTGGGAATAGTAATAAATCACATAGATCAGAAAGTCCATAAGCTAACAGCTTAAAAAAGATTGGAATATTTTCTTTCACTTTAGACAAAAGTCTCTCTGGAGTACATACAGTGTAATAGAAGCGAGTAATTTCGTCCACATACAAATTGTTATGTGTTTTACATTCTGACTTCGAAACCCCTGCTTAACATTTCCTTTCTGATCCAATTCACAAGCCTGGCATTTACAAATTTAAGAATCAAATTGCAGATCATTTTAAGCTGTATGTTAGATTGAACTGTAAACTCACTGTGAATGGAGCCAGCACTGAGATTCCCAGTATATATTTGTTCACACAGGAGAAAATAAAAGTAGGCTTTTTGATTCAACCCCTCCATTTAACTGAATAGGAAATATAATATTATAGGATTTGATTGATGGATGCAAACTGATTTTAAGTGAATATTCATCATTTCCTCCCACTAATACACACTTAACTTGGGTTAGGTTATACAATTCATGAGATTTTAAACTGCCTGTAATGTCATACCTAGAATACTTCAGAAAACTTATATTCTGTGTATGTTTCACTCAGAGAGGGAGATGGGAAACTAAACCCACAACGAGGTAAGTAATCAAATTAAATATCATAATACTTTCAGTCCCCAGATCCCTCTGCTCTCATGGACACAGCCAAATTTAGAACTACAGAAAAAAAATCTATCACTGTATTTACAAAGGATGGGATGTTATAAACATTGCTTAAAATTTTGAAAAAGCAACTCTAATACTCCTAGATAAATTGTAGACATGGATTATATTAAGAAATGCCTGAAAGTGTTGATAAATTATTGAACTCAATTTTGCAGGTAAGCCCTGACGTATCCTAGACCCAAGTGTGCAACAGTTTTAAAGTGGCTATCTAAGAAATAAGATAAATAAACTACTCTCACAATTATTAATTTGCCTTCCTCATTCTTTTGGTGGGAGTTTTAAGTGAATGAAATGGCAACCACTTCAGTATTCTTGCCTGGAGACTCCCATGGACAGAGGAGCCTGGCGGGCTGCAGTTCGTGGGATCGCAAGAATCGGACACGACTTAGCGCTACATTTCTTTTTCTCTTATTTTCTTAGGAACGTCTGAGTAGTTTCTCCAAATTATTGAACTAGATAATTTTTAATTTTAGAGGAACAATGAGAGAAATCAGTTTATCCTCAGAATTTTTGTGTATCACACATAATAAATGGACAAAGGCTTTCAAGGAGTTTATTTGCTCCCTTCTTCCTCCATAATCAACTAAGTGGCTTATCTCATATTATTAAACCTGAAATACAGCAAGAAAAAATTTATTATCTGTAGATAACTGTTTATTAAGTGGATAAAGAGCCTTATATCCTAGGACCAGCCTCCGTACTGGATGGTAGCCATACTGCAGACTGCCACTGCAGTGCGGGCAAGCTGCACTGAAGGCTGAAGCAGGACCAGATAGGTAATTTGAATTATTTCTCATAATTGTGTCTTACAAAATATCATGACACTCTTTAATATGGCAATTCATAAAATAACTCTGATGCATTTATAATGTACTGGTGGAATTTGAATAATGAAGAGAAAGAGTCCATTCTAGAATCAAAGGATTGTAAGCCAAGATTTTATTTTCTTTGGCTCCAAAATCACTATGGATGGTAAGTGTAGCCATGAAATTAAAAGACATTTGCTCCTTATAAGAATGCCTATGACAAACCTAGACAGCACATTAAAAAGCAGAGATATTACTTTGCTGACAAGGCCTGTATATTTAAAACTATGGGTTTTCCAATAGTCATATACAGATGTGAGAGTTGCACCATAAAGAAGGCTGAGCGCCAAAGTATTGATGCTTACAAATTGTGGTGCTGGGAAGACTCTTGAGAGTCCCCTGGACTACAAAGAGATCATATCATATTCAAATCAGTCAATCCTAAAGGAAATCAACCCTGAATATTCATCGGAAGGACCGGTGCTGAAGCTCCAATACTCTGGTTATCTGATGCGAGAAGCTGACTCATTGGGGAAAAAACCCTGATTCTTGGAAAGACTTAAGACTGAAGGCAGCAAGACAAACAGGCGACAAAGGATGAGATGGTTGGATAGCATGACTGACTCGATGGAAGGGAATTTCAGTAAACTCTGGGAGATAGTAAAGGATAAGGAAGCCTGGCATGCTGCAGTCCATGGGGTTGCCAAGAGCCAGGCACGATTTAGCAACTGAACAACAACAAAACTTAAGCAAGGAATGTGGAGGATGCACCGAAGCCATGATTGGTAGATCTCTTTATTGGAATGGAGCCTCAGGTTATAAGGATAATGAAAAGTATGTGTGAAAACTTCTGTAATACCACTTATGAGTTATGAAATTTATCTTTAAGAAACAGGACAAATATAGATATTTGAATAATAGGTGACATAATGAGAACAATCTTTGCAGAAGATTAATCTGGCAGGTATATGCAAATCATGTTGGAACAGAGAAGGCTATTACCTCTTAGAGATTAGTAAAACTTTTTACTAAATTTGAGTGAAGAGGGAATTATATTCAATATCTTGTAATAACCTACAATGGAAAGGAATCTAAAAAAGAATATGTATATATATTCATATTCACTTTACTGTACACCTGAAACTAACACAACATTTTAAGTCAACTATACTTCAGTAAAAGAAAATCAAGTGAAGGAAACATTTGGCATTGGTTATAAGAATGAAAAGAACAGTCCAACTGTGAGAAGTATAATTAAAGTAGTTTACAACACCAAATGGCTTAGTGGAATTTAAATTTAGATTTGACAATTCCAAAATGTGTATTAAGCCTCTATTACCAGAAAACTATATTGGTGTAGGGGCTTCCGTGATGGTTCAGACAGTAAAGAATCTGCCTGCAATGCAGGAGACCTGGGTTCGTTCCCTTCATTGGGAAGATCCCTTGGAGAAAGGAATGGCTACCCACTCCAGTATTCTTGTCTGGAGAATTGCATGGACAGAGGAGCCCGGCAGACTTCAATCCATAGGGTTGTGAAGAGTCAGACACAACTGAGTGACTAATGCTTTTTACAGTTTCATACTGCTGTAGACAGAAATAGTAAACATTAAGAGATGAAATAACTGTGATTAAATACACGTACTCTGAAGAGAAAACTATTTGGTTTAAATCTTGCTTCAACAATTTGCTATTGAGGAACACAGAGCAAATTACACGATTTTTATGAGGTTTTCTTTTCAACCATAAAATGAAATAACTGCCTACCTACTAGATTTATTGTGAGATTACTGTTATTAAGAAAGGTAATTCATGTAAGTGCTTGACATATGTGTTCGGGCTAACTTGCTTCAGTTGCACCCAACTCTGTGACCCTCAGGCCTGTAGCCCACCTGGTTCCCCTGTCCATGCGGTTCTCCAGGCAAGAATGCTGCAGTGGGTTGCCGTTCAGGGGTCTTCCTGACTCAGGGATTTAACCCGTGTCTTTATGTCTCCTGCCTTAGCAGGTGGGCTCTTTACCATTAGCACCACCAGGGAAGCCCGGCTGACATGTGACGGCTCAATAAATGTCAGTGACTGTAATTACTGCTGTTGTGGTGGTGATGATTAGCTTGCTGTGTTTTAGAGGACCTGCTAGACAATTCATTTAAGGGGGACATCTGAGTATGGTTTAAGATATCCTACTGAGTTATTGTAGAGGCTGCTTAGAGATATATAACTGAGGTCTAGGGATGATTCACAGCCTGAAATACGGAACTGACAAGAATTAAAATGAGGTAAAAGTTCACATCATAGGACTGAATATCTTTTACTAGGATCGGGTAAAATAAAAACAGAGGAAGTCAAACTTCCTCTTTGTTTACACAAGAATGGTTAAACCACAGTCATACACTAGGAACTGAGACAATCTACATTGGAAACAGTGAGAGATTTTATTTTCTTGGGCTCCAAAATCACTGCAGATGGTGACTGCAGTCATGAAATTAAGATGCTTGCTCCTTAGAAGAAAAGCTATGACCAACCTCTACACAGCATATTAAAAAGCAGAGACATTACTTTGCCAACAAAGGTCCATCTAGTCAAAGCTATGGTTTTACCAGTAGTCATGTATGGATGTGAGAGTTGGACTATAAAGAAAGCTGAACATTGAAGAATGGATGCTTTTGAACTGTGGTGTTGGAGAAGACTCTTGAGAGTCTCTTGGACTGCAAGGAGTTCCAACCAGTCCATCCTAAAGGAAATCAGTCCTGAATATTCACTGGAAGGACTGATGCTGAAGCTGAAACTCCAATACTTTGGCCACCTGATGTGAATAATTGACTCATTTGAAAAGACCCTGATGCTGGGAAGGATTGAAGGGAGGAGGAGGAGACAACAGAGGATGAGATGGTTGGGTGGAATCACTGACTCGATGGACATGAGTGTGAGTGAGCTCCAGGAGTTGGTGACAGGGAAGCCTGGTGTGCTGCAGTTCATGGGGTCGCAAAGAGTCAGACACAATTGAGTGACTGAACAGAACTGACTGACTCTTAGGTAAGGAATATAGAAACTCATAAAGAAGGCTGAAGGCTGAAGAATTAATCCTCTTGAACTGTGGTTTTGGAGAAGACTCTTGAGAGTCTTTTGGAATGCAAGGAGATCAAACCAGTCAATCTTAAAGGAAGTGAAGCCTGAATATTCACTGGAAGGACTGATGCTGAATCTTCAATCCTTTGCCCCACCTGATGTGAAGAGCTGACTCATTAGTAAAGACCCTGATGCTGGGAAAGATCGAAGGCAGGAGAAAAAGAGGATGACAGAGGATGAGATGGTTGCATGGCATCACTGACTTAGTGGGCATGAGTTTGAGCAAACTCCGGGAGATGATGAAGGACAGGGAAGCCTGGTGTGGTGCAGTCCATGGGGTGGCAAAGAGTTGGACATGACTGAGCGACTCAACAACAAAATAATTTGCCAAAGTAGTAGAATCCATTTCTTAAAGGGGCCAGGACACTAACTTTTATTTACCTTTAACAATTCAAGAATTAGGGTTACCGACTAGTCAAAAATCCCCATGTAACTCTACAGCTGACCCTCTGTATCCAGAGCTCGGCACCCACATATTCAGTCAACTCTGGAGGTGCAGCACTGCAGGGCATACTGCGGCACATATTTACGGACGGACGTCCACATATAAGTGGGCCCACATGGTGGGAATGTGTGTGGTTCAAGAGCTAACTTTAAAGTTTCCTGCAGAATTTTCTGCAGAGTGCTAGCTGCACCATATACTTAATTTAGAAAGTTATTATGACCTGTTATGTTTCCAATACCCATTAAGAGATACAGAAAGTCGTTCAGGAATCACATTTACTCTATTTGAACCAGAATTCCCCAACGTTATACAAATAAATCATGCCCTCTTCCCTCCACTTTCTACTAGCATTCTGAGGAAGTTACATGACAACTGACCAACTTTATTTATAGGTCAGAATCTTTTTGCCAAAGCATGCAGATATCACCTTGTTTTACCCTCTATAAGAAGTAGACGAATGTCTCAGGTACTCTCAAATTTCACCAAAATTTACCATTGATCCCAGAATAAATCTGTTAATTCTTATTTTCCGTCTTTGCCTTTCTGGTTACCTGTGACCTATGACCTTGAACACATCTCGTCAGGCCTACATGGCAGAACTTTGTCTTAAGTTCCTTATCCCTGATGAATCCAGA
Organism: Antilocapra americana; assembly: GCA_007570785.1. NCBI lineage: Eukaryota > Metazoa > Chordata > Mammalia > Artiodactyla > Antilocapridae > Antilocapra > Antilocapra americana. The sequence goes on from ML660774.1 coordinate 10,253,653, forward strand.
CAAAGTGATCCTCCCACATTTGCTCTGTGGTTGCTTTGTATGCAATGATACAAAAGAGAAAGAGAAAGCTGAGGCAAAATGTGCCATATTGTAAAGTACGTGCATATTTCAGCATGTTTAAATCTCTGACCTAGAGAGACAAGTTGGAGCACACAGCAAGAACCACCGCTTTCTGCTCAGGACCAGTCCTACTTGGCCTCTGTTGTGGTACAGGGATAACTACATTTGCAGCTGATTTTCTCTCTGGGAAGCAACCACAGCACCCTTTCTACTCTAAAAGTTTTCTCTGACGCCTTCAAGGTATTACAAAAAAGCTAGTGTCAACCCTGATCCCTGCTGCTTTATAGAATAGATTTTCCTTGGAGCCAAGGATAAGAACAGCAGCAATGCATGGGAAACATTTCAGAATGACAGTATTATACTACTCACTCAACTCTGACCGAGCAGATGTAGGGAGAAAATATATTAAAAAATAGACAATAGAGCTAAAAAGGCCTTCATGTTGCTCAAAATAACAACCACCTTCAAAACTCTCTGGGTTGCATACCATAGAATTATACAAGTGCTATATTAGGCAAATTGTTTCATAAAAATATAATAAAGTTTTAGAGAGGTATAAAATTTTGCATTACCTTTAGAGACAAAAAAGTAATCTGGTGCTGCTGTGAGTTACTACAACTGCGAGTGATGTTATAAGATAGCAGTCAACAAAAATAGTCTTGTTTTTCCATTTCCTAGTGAATTTTAAATACATTGGTATATTTTATTTCAGATATGTGTACGCATGCTTCTGTGTGCCCGTGTATGTACCTAGCCTATATTAAGCAATAAATAAGTAGCACTTGTTATTATGAAAGCTGCTAAAAACCTTAGAATCATATAGTAATAGTGTGGGGACCACTTTGGAAAGATATGAAGCTTTGTCACTGTCAGGTTTGTTATGGAATATTGTTAACACAGGGATTTTAAAGGTTACAAGGAACTAAGGCAATACAGTCTTGCACAACAAGTCAAGTTTAAATGCTATAAGGCAGATTTGAATATCAGATTCATAGGTTTGTCTCAGAAGCATTTGATGTTATTGACAAATGTATCTTTAATAGATTTCTTCATTGTTATTCTAAATATGACCACAAACTAACTCAAAGTAGTCGATGTGACTGAAGTATGGGAAAATAAACACCCTGACTGCATTTGGTAAATTATATAATCTGACAGTCTTTGACACAATAAAGCCTCAAATGCCTCCAGTGTTCAAATCACAAAAGAAATAATCATTCATAGACAATATTTTAAAAACTGCAAGAGGCCATGGCAGCTCACTCCGGTACTCTTGCCTGGAGAATCCCACGGACAGAGGAGATTGGCAGGCTACAATCCAAAGAGCCACAGAGAGTCAGACATAACTAATCAACTAAGCATGCAGTTCAGCAACAAAATGAAGATAGGTTGATTCATGGTAATATCTGACTATGACTTGTATAAATAATTCACTTCAGACTAAATAATATTAAATTGAACAAAAGGAATAACATTCAATAACAAAATATGATTTGGGGAATTACAAGAAAACTTAGTTAAGATGGACAACTGAAGATAGGAAAGATGGAGAGAGGAGGAAACAAAGAAAGAGAAGGAAGAATGGTTGGAGGAAACGGGGTGGGAGGGGGGAAGAGAAGAAGGGAGGGATTTAGTTTAGTTACACGTCAATTTAATTGTGAAGGTGCTCTGGCACATAAAGTGTGATATCATGAGGCTTCACTAAATTGCTATTTGTATATATTTTGAATGCTTGGAATCAATCAAATAAATAATAATTTGTTCCCCCTCCAATTTATTCACTGCATTCATATTTCTTAATATTCAACTGAGATTACAGATTAGAAATAAGTAACTCAAAAGCTGATAGTCAAAACTAGAGAGAATGAGAGGGAAAAGAAGTTACCACTTGATGTGCCAGTTTCCTGACCATTGTCAAATAAAATTATAGGGCAAGCAGTTGACCACAAAGTACAAAAAGTATGCAAAACATCTGCATACAACAAGATCTCATTATTTATCACTCAGTTAATTATTCATTGTCTAGTTCTTTCTTCCTCTTTAGTTAATATATTTCTCTAGTGGCTTTAATTATCACTCATATCTGCTACCTCTATTGTCCTTCAACCTACTATGGGCTTTTATCAATTTCCAAGAGACGCAGTATTAAGAGAAAAAAATAGGGTGCACCTACAAAAAATATCTGATTAGAAGGACAGAGACTTCATGTGAATAAAACTTACACTCTCTATAAAGATCTGACAGATTATCAGCTTTCCAGTCAATATTTTTTCCTTCAACATTTTTCCATATTACAAAGGCGAAGCCCACCTGAAACTATGTGGTTGACAAATAAAAAGAACGTTTCAGTGGAGACAAAGTAAATAAAACATCTGGAAACACGTTGGAGGAGACTCTTCCTTTGCCTGACAGATGGCCATACCAGAAAATGTTTTGTTTTCCTCAGTGTCAAAGGCATGCCTGGAATGTTATTAATGAATCAATCATGATGGCAAAATCAGAACCTGGAATTTATTTTACTACACTAATTGTCCCTCTGAAAAGCAGTTACTGCTCATTTTGGTGAGCTCATAAAAATAGGAGACTATTTTGGGCCCAAACTATTGGCCTGTTGTAACATAAATGTTTTATTATTTTACACAAGGAAGAACAGAAATAAAAAGCAAGTTAAATACTGACTGCCTCTCATATAATCCCTGTCTTGAAGTCACAGACCATGACCAGGATAAGATACCTAAATACACTCTTGATGGAATAGAGGGAGATAAATCGTTGCATGGAGGAGAAACAGATTACCTGTGTGTACATCAGACAGGGCACAAAAGCATAAACTCAAATTCTGCATAAATCCAAACTATTTCCAATTAATATTAGGGCACTGAGTAAATACTCTGTGATATCAGGAGAAAACAAAGCTTAGCATTTATTTCTTCATGGATAGAAACCATATTTTTCAACAGAAATCATATCTTCTCAAATAGGAAAGATTTGCTTGAATAATCATACAAGTATTATACTTACTCTAGAGCACTATATATATATAAATATATATCTATAAATATATATATATATATATATATATATATAAAATGTCTGATTGACAATTTAGCTTATGAGAGGAAATCTGGGCATACTTATGAGGCAATCCTATTTCTAGATTGTTTATCATACTCAGGGCAGTTTAGGGCACTAAAGGATGACAAGCAGCCAGCTACACAGAGATTAGTGTGCTAGTTGAGCAATAATTCAAATTCAAATGAATCTGAACCTGTAAAACCTAAACTACCAAAATTACTCTATCTTTTCTGCTCTGGTTCATTGTTCAGTTTCGGGTAGAAGAAAGCAAACTAAACTCTCAGAGCATCCATACTGAAAAACATGAAATGATTTGAGTTTTCTAATATGATGCTGCTGCTGCTAAGTCACTTCAGTTGTGTTCAACCCTTTGCGATCCCACAGACAGCAGCCTACCAGGCTCCTCCGTCCCTGGGATTCTCCAGGCAAGAACACTGGAGTGGGTTGCCATTTCCTTCTCCGAATATGATTCTAGCCAAGACTTTTCTGTCTAAGGTTTTAATATTCTCAGGACTAGCATAATAATACCTATTATATGAAGAAATTCTTCTAATGAAACTTGAAAAATATTTTGGTATTTGATAGCTTATGTTGAACAATGTTGGATTCGTGACCTCCAAAGAAGAAGATTTAGCTTCCGGACCAGGGACCAGTCTTGGTTATTCAAGAGCTTTTGCATTGCAGAGTTTTATTAAAGTATGAAAAGAACAGAGAAAGCTTCTGATACAGACATCAGAAGGAGGATGGAGAGTGCCTCCCTTGCCAATCTTAGCAAGGGAATTATATACTTTTTTAATTGGCTATTATAATAAATCAAAAGAATGTCTCAAGGCTGTAAAGATCTTATTAAAGCCACTCCCACAGTTTACATTTTAAGATGACAGGATTAGAACTAACAAAAGAAAGATCTTACCAGATTCACTCCCATAATATACATTTTAAGACAACAGGATTAGTCAGAAGGTTTTCAGGAGCAGAAGCTATGCTCAAGCAGGATACACTGTTGTTATATATCCTTAGTACAGAGTTTAAACTGAGTTGTTCCGGTGTAATCATCAGTTCAGTCCTTCAATCATGTCCTACTCTTTTCCACCCCATGAACTGCAGCACTCCAGGCCTCCCTGTCCATCACCAACTCCCAGAGTTTACCCAAACTCATGTTCATTGAGTCAGTGATGCCATCCAACCATCTCGTCCTCTGTCATCCCCTTCTCCTCCTGCCTTCAATCTTCCTCAGTATCAGGGTCTTTTCAAATGAGTCAGCTTTTCGCATCAGGGGGCCAAAAAATTGGAGTTTCAGCTTCAACATCAGTCCTTCCAATGAACACCCAGGACTGATCTCCTTTAGGATGAACTGGTTGGATCTCCTTGCAGTCCAAGGGACTCTCAAGAGTCTTCTCCAACACTATACTTCAAGAATCAATTCTTTGGCGCTCAGCTTTCTTCACTGTCCAACTCTCACATCCATACATGACCACTGGAAAAACCATAGCCTTGACTAGACGGACCTTTGTTGCCAAAGTATTGACTCTGCTTTTTAATATGCTGTCTAGGTTGGTCAGAACTTTCCTTCCAAGGAGTAAGCGTCTTTTAATTTTATGGCTGCAATCACCATCTGCAGTGATTGTGGAGTCCCCCAAAATAAAGTCACCCACTGTTTCCATTGTTTCCCCATCTGTTGGCCATGATGTGATGGGACCAGAAGCCATGATCTTAGTTTTCTGAATGTTAAGCTTTAAGCCAACTTTTTTACTCTCCTCTTTCACTTTCATCAAGAGGCTCTTTAGTTCTTCACTTTCTGCCGTAAGGGTGGTGTCATCTGCATATCCGAGGTTACTGATATTTCTCCTGGCAATCTTGATTCCAGCTTGTGCTTCATCCAGCCCCACATTTCTCATGATGTACTCTGCATATAAGTTAAATATGCAGGGTGACAATATACAGCCTTGATGTACTCCTTTTCCTATGTGGAACTAGTCTTTTGTTCCATGTCCATTTCTAAATGCTGCTTCCTGACCTGCATACAGGTTTCTCAAGAGTCAGATCAGGTCATCTGGTATTCCCATGTCTTTCAGAATTACCCACAGTTTATTGTGATCCACACAGTCAAAGGCTTTGGCATAGTCAATAAAGCAGAAATAGATGTTTTTCTGAAACTCTCTTGCTTTTTCAATGATCCACCGGATGTTGGCAATTTGATCTCTGGTTCCTCTGCCTTTTGAGGAGGAACAACCAGCTTGAACATCTGGAAGTTCACGGTTCACGTATTGCTGAAGCCTGGCTTGGAGAATTCTTAGGCAATGCCAAAGAATGCTCAAACTACCGCACAATTGCACTCATCTCACACGCTAGTGTAATCATCCTTTCTGGGCTTAAGGAAAAAACGTTTTATGTGACTAAGACTAAGGAATGTAGAGGGGAAAGAAGGTATTTGTCCTTTATTTATCCTTGAGAATTCCAGACCCCTATCTTCTCTTTGAGAGCCCCAGACCCCTTTCTCCTCCTCAGGGACCCTGGACTTCTTAAAAACCTGCCTAGGAACTGACTCCCTCATATTCCCAGCAACTATGATAGGAAGTGCTGACACTACCTGATTGGGCGAAGCTTGCCTCTGGCACCTGGAGATTTCATGCAGCATAATGAACTCAACCAAAGCAAAGGTCAAGTGTCCTTTTCCAAAGGAGTTGTAAAGCAAAGCGAAGTAGACTCTCAAACTCCTGAATTTCCACTTCAGTGAAGGGTCAATGGAGAGTTCTACCTGACATCTCTGCATGGCTCACTCATGCATCAAGAGCCAGAAGCAATATCATTTTTGGAAGGCAGCTGTGCTAACCACTGTGACACTGACACTTCGTCATTTCTTCGTACTTTCCACTGTGTCTTGTTGCGACCATATAGCCTAGCCATTAGATGAGCTTTAGATGCCATGTTACATTTTGGTGCGGAACACCTTAAAATAAGCATTGTATTCTGAAGCCTAAAACAAAAAGAGCAACTTGGAAAGAAGCCTGACTAAGAGTATAAGAGTGTATAATAACAGACTTTGTAAACACATGAACGGGATGTTGTATCTTGTCTGGGTAACAGGAACACTAAGCTACGCACCAAGTACTGTCTACAGTGAGTAGTTACTGACTTTCTTTGTAAGAAAAGTTGTAAATATGAATGGTATAGTTAAGTGCTTGATATAACAATCTAATATTTCAATGGTAAATATACAGAATAGTCATAGTTGGCATGTTGAAAAACATCTTCATGTACAGAATACATGACCATTGGTCTCAAAATATTTCATAAAGCAGTTTTTCAGATAGGATTACTTTTGATCCATAGTTGTAGTTATTTAAATTTTTTCTAAGGAAAGTTGTATATGTTTATTTTATCATGGGCAGGGTAAAAGTGATGCTATCTTTCCTTCTATGTAAATTACCTTAGTTTATTTTTACCTTGGAATTACTATTCTGATAGGCTATTTTGTAAAACATCAGTTCAGAAAGACGATATAACCAGAACTCAAGTGGCATCAGGAAAATCCTGACCAGAGTAGACCAGAACTGAATTCCAAACATAACTAAGTAGGGCAAAGGCCTGAGATTTCTTAAGTTGAGCAAATCAAGAGCATATTTATTTCAGTAACATCAATTACAGAAGAGAAGGTCTTAAGATTGCTCAAAAGTCATAACTCAGTCCAGAAAAGCAAAGTGTGGGGAGGAGACAGATCAAAGCTGAGATAGGAGGAGTCCAAGATTCAAGAGGAATAGCTCAATCAACAATGAGTAATCAGAATAAATGTATTACTCCTAAGGTATTATAAGAGGGGTATTTTAGAAGGAGGTTATGAGGTGATCTTGGACAATTATACATTTTGTTTATTTCTAACATTTTTGACTATTTTTCCTTAATGATTAGGAAAAGTCTTAGCAAAGAATAAATGAATATCAAGTTTTTTTTTTCTACTGACTTTAGCTAAAGTTTAGAGTTCATGTATAGGATTAAAGTTAAGTTTTGGATTAGATAGCTTCACTTTCTATTAATAGTAAATTTTTTAACCCAAAGATATCTGCAAATCTCACTAACTCAAATGGAAAAATCTTTAAATTAATATAGAATGAAACTGAGCAGTCCAAATAAAGATTAAATAATTTTGACCAAAATTTTGAACCGTTCATGATCAGCAGTAACACTTTCTGTTCTTATTGACTTTTTTAAAAATTATATTCATTTTTAATTGAAGGATAATCACTTTACAATATTGTGTTGGCTTCTGCCATACATCAGTATGAATCAACCATAGGTATGTATGTAAATCTATCATCTATCTATCCATCCACCCCTCTCTCTTGAACCTCCCTCCTGCCTCCCACCCTCTAGGCTGTCACAGGGCATGAAGTAGCATGGAAATATATTTATCACCATATGTAAAATAGTCAGTGGGAATTTTGCTGTATGACTCAGGGAGTTCAAACAGGTGCACTGTGACAGCTCTTACTGGCTTTTTAAAATGTTGGACTCAATTTGAAAATGTGTTCATTTAATTCAAAACATATTGCTTGATGCTTACTATGTGCTTCATGATGTTCTATTATTGTATGTGCCAGGGGATAAATAAATAAGAAACCCCAATATCTTTGCCTCCTGGAACTAATATTCTAGTAAGAGGAAAAAGAAAGAAAAGCATAATACATTCTTAAGGTATATTACAGGTTCTCAGGTGATAAGTACTCTGAAAAAAAATAATGGGACACGACACTGTGGAGAATGCACAGCAGACACCATCGTGAAGTCAAAACTTGAATAAAGGTTTAAAGGATGTGAGTAAGCTAACCAGATGGATACCTGGGGAGACAGTGTTTCAGAAAGAGGGAAACAATGAGCAAAAATACCCTAAGGCGAGAAAAAACACAGTGTTTTCCAGAACAGTAAATCACTCCCAGGTCTGAGCACAGTGAGCAAGGGCAAGAATGGAAGAAGGCGACACGGGAGCAGTGCGAACAGGTCACGGGGGTCCGGGGAGGCTGCGGTGAGGAAGAGCTTCTGACTGCGTGAGATGGCCGTCACTGCGGGCTCATGAACAAGACCGGCTTCATATTCTAAAAGGACTGATGTTTTTTAAAAAAACAGTCAATCATTCTATTTTCCAGACCAAAGAGAAAATTAGAAGAAATGATTTAGATGGAGTGAATGACTGCTAGAAGAATCATATTTATAGAAGCCAAAAAGTGGCAGTTTAAAAGTGAGATATAAGAGGGAACGTCGTCTAAAGAGGTAAAAACAAACAAAACCACATGAGTACTTCTGGACCACTATTTGCAGGGACAAATAATTTTTGATTATTCAACATCTACTAAAATAGAACAATAAATATTCAGTCTTTTACTTTAGGGTCAAATAATTTTATACACTCTTATGATTCTACAACATACTATATTTTAGTAGACTGTATTAAGTATTACAATAAATGATTTTGAGATATTATAAAATTATAGTAGATTATAGATAGCTGCTTTTTTTTTGACAAGACTAAAAACTAAATTTGTAAGGCATTTTAGGATTAAAAACTACTTAAATAGAATACCAGAAGATCTTTCAGTGCTTAAATGTATAGATTTTAGTTTTCTTAACATTTTCTTTTATGGAAAAAATATGACAATAAAAGATAAATGAGGCGTTAATATATCACTGTGTGTTGGTTAGATTGGCTCCACATGAAGCTTGAATGGGAAGAATATAAACGATGTGAGTTGGTTTATCTTTATTTCCATCAGAAAAATGATAACGTGTAATGTGTTCTTCCCATATTCAAAGCGCAGGGTGGGGGGTGGGTAGTAAAATAGAATGAGGTTCTTAAATGCAATAAGACAGAATTTCATCCTCTTTCAAGACCCTCTTGTCATCTGAAGTGCAAATGTGAATGACGTCCAAAATGAATGGAAGATTCCACATCTCTTCAAAACCCAAGTTACATTCCATAAGAACCGTTATGTTCTTAAATATTTTGTTCAGAAATAAGTCACATCTATCACAAGCAAAAACAGAAGTCTCCTTTCACCAGGAATCAAACTTCAGTAAATGCCTGTGAGACACTTAGTAGAGGCTAGACTATTTTGTGCCCCTCTTTGTATTCTTTCTGTTAAATGCAACTGTTTCTTTGGAGGCTTAACCACATGCCAGATTTGAAATGGCTGTGTTCAGACATTTTAGTTATTGGTGCAACTATGCCTTCATAATTCAAAAATAACTGAAAGGATTATTTTTCTTAGAGCTTTCCAAAAGAAACCTTATCACTTAGATAAAGTGTGGAAAAGTTGAATTCTAAAGCCAACAAGGTTATAAATGTCCAAAGGACTGAAAACAGGATTATAAAAAGCAACTTGAATTCACACTTTTATATTGTTTGCCACTACAAACACTACTTTTAACATGCTGGGTTTATTTTCTGGCCTTATTGTTATATACAAACCTTTGCTGTTTAGATATCTATTAAGAAGTAAATCCATATTTTTCTGGCAAAATATATGAAAAATAAAGTAAAAATATAAATGAAGGGCAGGGTGGAGAGTTTAAAAATTCACTAAAGTTTTTTTTTCTATAGACTGTCTATTCATGTAATAATTTACTCACTCCACACCCACCATTTCCAATGGTGCAGTAAAATTGCTTTTAGAGACCATTTTCATTTAACCTGAAGGGTATTCTTTTTGATATGTGGTACTGTGACAGAAAAGATAAACAGCTAAGTTTTAGCTATCTCATTTGCAATTCAAGATTTACTATCCTGTTCAAATTAATCATAATGTAATATTGACAGAAAGAAGGGGCCCATCTCAATATGTCTCCATATATCTCTCTCTGGGCAGATTCAGTACCCTAAAAGTTTTAATGTGTGGCCTCTTAATAAACATAGATTCCTTTTCACATAACAGTGTCTGCAATACTTCTGGTATGACTTTGAGGCTGTGACACTTATGTTAGAATTATTTCAGCTTTCCCTATCACAGATATATCATCAATTTTGTACTTGTCAAAAAAGACTAGAGTCCCAGTGGGTCTAATGAAGTGTATTTTATTGTAGAGAAGCTTTCCATGATCCCTCAACCCCTGCTCCTCTCTGTATCATGACATAGTTTCAAGGGATATTATGAAATGAACCAGGACATAGTAAAGGCTGAGCTGGCTTTATGAATGGGCAAGTAGGGATGCAAATTAAACAGAAGAAAGACAAAGAAGACCATCTTGTGTTTAAAGGTCATACTGTTACCTTATCATGCTATTTCAAACTCAAAATTTAATTTAGGTTCATAGAACTTCTACCTCAAGAGTGCCTATAAAAATCAAATACCACTGAGAGTATTAGGAACATAAAATTAGAATAAATGTATTTCAAACAATTCCTAGAAGAGTCTGCTAGAATAGAACAGAACAACTTACTCCCTAAGGCTGGGAAGTCCCTTGGACTGAAAGGAGATCAAACCAGTCAACCCTGAAGGAAATCAACCTGGATATTCATTGGAAGGACTGATGCTGAAGCTGAAGCTCCAATACTTTGGGAACGTGATGCAAAGAACTGATTCATTGGAAAAGATCCTGATGCTGGAAAAGATTGAAGGCAGGAGGAGAAGGGGATGACAGAGGATGAGATGGCTAGATGGCATCACCGACTCAATGGACATGAGTTTGAGCAAGCTTCCGGAGTTGGTGATGAACAGGGAAGCCTGGTGTGCTGCAGTCCATGGGGTTGCAGGGAGTTGGACACGACTGAGCGACTGAACTGAGAGGGCTGGGGAAAGCTTCCTGTGGTGCTGCTATCTGGGTAACACGCTGGCTTCTTCAGGAGAACAGGGATGCCCCCAGACAACTGTGAAGAAGGGAAGAAGGCAGACTTCACTCACTTCAACATTTGACCTGAGTCCAAGTATTGGGTCACCAGTAGCAAGCCTGGTTCAGTCCCAGCTACAACTAAGGGATGATGGACAATCGTAAAGGGTGCAAACTCTCTACTCCTAAGAAATTCTCAAATCATCATTTCCTGAGCCAAAATGTTAATATTTACTTTTCATTCACATATTCAAACATTAGTATGTAGGTAGCACTCTGAAAGACAGAGAAATGAACAGCACAGCCTTTTTAACAAACTTCAACTTCAGTAAAAGAGATAAAGCCAAAACTACAATATGATGTAGAAGGTGATTGAGAGAAGTAAAACATGCCTTGACCATGTATAACATGAAAAAGAAAATTTTGACTCAAAGACTGAAACAATTCTAATGGACAAGGTGGCCTTTGAAGAGGGTTTTCTTTATTTATCTTTAGTTGGAGAATGATGCTTTAAATTATGGTGTTGGTGTCTGCTACATATCAACATGAATTTGCGACAGATATTCCAGACACTTCTCAATAGGCAACGCTGGAGACAGCAACAGTCATTATATCTTGAATGAATAAATAAGTGACAAATGTGTAACTGCAAGGGCATTAGATGGGGGAGGTGATGTGGAGACTACCTCCAAGTTCTGCTATATTTTCTACGACAAATTATCTAACCTCTTGAGTCTCTGTTTTCCCATCTTCCAAGGATGAGAACTAGATTGGGTTGCCTTTAAATTTCTTTTCACCACTATAACTCTGTGAAGGCATGGAGTTCTTGTTTGATCTCCAAGTTTCCTGTGGGGAAACAGACTGCTCTTGATAACATTTACTGAAGTGGCAGAATTCTTCAGTGGGTACTGTGGTTACTTTACCAAGCTTCCATTCCACCTACCACCACTCCATTCATTTTGCTCAGCAGCGAGGAATTTGGCTGGGATTTACTTCATCACCAGGTTCAAGGGTAGCTCCTGATTTCCCACTATTTTTACTACTAAGACTGTTTCATTAGTGTTTCATTATCTAACTCTATCCTGAACCAAGACGGGGCACCACTGTGCTCAAAGAAATTAGTCCAAAGCTGAGCACCTTCAAGACGGGCCAGTGAGAGCAAATATGGGGCATCTGCTCAGCAACTGAAGGCAGTGGCTATTTTCTCACACTGGATGTGCAGACGAAGCTGACGGACACTGTATGAACACAGGATGGCATTTTAAGGATGAAGATGACCGACAAGAGATGGGAATGCAGGTAAATCAGCAAACAGAGGGACAGAGTTCTCCTCACACTTGACTAAAGTCCATCTATTCTTGGACTTTTTTATTTGTAGGTAAATAAACTACATTCACTTTTAAAGGCATGGGAGATTGGTTTTCTATATCTAACAACTACTGTTCTGAACCACTAACCATATTTTTTAAACTTTTTTTTGTACAGTGTTTTTTCCTAAACCAATCTTATTAACCAAGTACTAAGTCATTAAATTCATACACATAGAACATATTCTTAACTTAGATGGTTTACAAAAACTTAACAATATGCCCCCCAAAATGCTATGACTTTCTCAGTTTGGATTAGAAAGCACTATTACCTCCATACTAAGAGCTTTCACAAGAGAAAAGAGTTTAACGGGATGGGGAAAAAAAATGAGTTTTCCCTGGAGGCTTTCAATCATTCTTGTGTAATTTTAGTCCAAGATATTTTTGGTACCATCCTAGTTTCTGTCTCTTTAAAACTTGAACTCCAATTCTTTTGTTAGGGAATGTGAGGATTTTCAAGGATCAAAAAGAGTAAGCAATAATCATTGTAGACATTATAGCCACACCCTCCTTCTCCACCTAAGGGGGTGCTGGCCTTGTCTGGCATGCTCAGTGTCAGAGTGGGAATAGGATCTCAGATGAACACATACCCCTGTGACAGAAGGCTTCTGCTTCACAACAGCGGCAGAATGCTCTGTCTTAGGTCCAGTTGCCATCAACATATACACAAACCTGGACCAACTAAATCTTTCTGGTTTTTGGAAAAATCCCCCACATCAGTTTTTAAACTTCCATTCCATAGATTATGGAGAAACACTGAGAATCCAAGAATTCAAAAATTATTCAACCATGATTATATCATTCCATCAGTGGTTGCAGAGGAGTAAACAAAGATCCCCAGCCTCTGGCCAAGGGTTCTTCCCTCCCCACCATTCCATTATTCCTACTGCATGAACAGTACAACTTTCACTGTTTTTGAAGAAACAACAGATGTTTCCTTGCCATCTCCCAGTTAACAGTTTTTATAATTAGAATCATGAAAATATAGCATTTGGACTTGGAAAGAGACTTACAGATCATTTCATTGAAAAATGTCCCCAGTGAATTATGTTTCTAGACTCCATTTGCTAGATTTTTTTTTTATTGCTTGAATAAAGTGGTCTTGATTCTATGTAATAAATGCCTTTGCATTTTTGTAGGGCTGGGTGCAGTCTCATGAAAATTTAAGTACTAAGGAAATGTTCATTCTTGGCAATTATTCTCTTATTTTTACTACAACACTTGTATGTATTAAAACCAGAGATTTAAAAAGCACTAGTTTAAAAGTATGCTACTGAAATGTTGACTACATATATAATGATTACACAGAAGATTATTGTATATAACTACACATTTGACATATGATTATATATGAAATAATACTTGCCTTATCTATCATTAGTTTTTCCTAATTTTGAATTTCCTCTGAAGAATCCAATAGGAAACCTCCTTGTAACATAGGAGCCTATAATACTTATTTTGTTTTGGTGGAGAGTTTTAATAACGTATCATATCAAAGTATAAGAACGATATAAATTACCTAGTTGGAGATTTCAGCTGACCTAACAGTCCTTTCTTTGCTACCAGAAATAAATACTAGATATTTTAAGCTCTGAGATAAAAAATGCCCAACTATATACAAGTCATAAGATATTCTAAAATAGCAGTGAAGCTTTGAAAAATTAGTTAACTTTTAGGTAGATTTAGTATATCTGTGTGGGCAGTTGCAATGATAAAATGTCTTTGCTGGTTTTGGTCTCTTTTCAGACGGATTTTGAATGGATAGTGACTAGTTGTTTTAAAACTTACTGAGGACTGCAATCATACATTAGATAAAATTTGACAGAAACAGGCTTGGTTTCTCCAATTTACTGTAATTCAATAAGTAGAATGGTATGTTGGAAAGAAAGTAGACATTAGACCCAGACAGATAGGGGCTGAAATCTTAGTTATAACGTTTACTTACTGACTTTAGGGTCAATTTGCTGAACTATTCTAGCCATCTGCTTCCACATCTATAAAAGAAGAATAATAGGATTTACTTTTCAGATGTCTTTTCAAGAATTAGAAGTAATACATTTAAGTTAAAGGGAGTCAGAAAAATTGCTATTAGAAATACTAGTTTTCCATCAATAATGATAGTTTAATGAGTCATAGGAAGTCAGACTACTCAAATATTTAAAGGTCATATCTGATTTTTTCAGGCACTTATTTAAAAACAGATTCACTTTCATTTCTGCAATATCATTCATTATTAAAAACTTATCTGACTATCTCACCTGCTTCAGTAATCAAACAGGGATAACTGTAACAAATCAAATTATTTAGCGATGAAAATGAATCAGTGCTTATGATTTATTCAGTGTCATATGTTGGCATGGTCTCAGTTACTTAGAGCCTCCATCACATTACTTTCACTTAGTGAAAAAGGTTCTAAGAACAAATACAAAAATAGAGACTTACTGTCAATCCAAGATGAGAGCTTATTCAAATTCACTTATGAAAATGGTATCATCATTAAAGTACAAAGATAAACAAGTTATCTTATAAACTGAGAATACCAGTGGTTTTGCTCCCTTTGTCATCTGTATTTTGAACAACACTTTAAAAAATATATTGTTGTAACGTATCACCTGTCACTTGGAGAACCTTTGTGTTCAAATTAGCATGGCATTTGATACAGCACTAAAAACAGCACTGTAGAAACATTTTCTGTTTCAGAAAATGCATGATGTACTTATAACTGATTGCAGGAGAATAGAATGAATTGGTTCCAGTTTCTGTACGTTTTTACTTGTTAATAAGCTTCCCAATGGCTTTTCTTTTTTGTATGTTTCTGCTTTCACCTTTTCCCCCTATTGCTCAACCATACTGTCGATTATGAAACAAAACATTTTGTATGCCAGCAAATGTAGGATTAAGAAGTATGAGATAATTTTAGTATAGCAATTGTTTGGCTAAGGTCATGCCACAGTGTGACACGAAGCAAAACATAATAAGAGAAATCACTTAAACATAAGAAAATTATTAATAAATCAGGAAAAATCAAGTGTGTGTGGAGAGGTTAGATGTTGTGTACTTTGTTCTCAGATACGTGGTTTATTAGCTGTGTGATTGCTCTACCAGGTAGGACATGCATTTGGGCAAACACTGTAAATTATTACAAAGTGTATACAGCAAAACCTCTTCATAATATTTCCCCACTTAACGATTTTCCACATGTAGACGCCCCAGACTTACACAGATGTGGTATTCTAGGAGTGGGGCTTGAGCCAGAACCATACTAACAGTCTGTATTCAATCCTCAGTATATATTAATGATGCATGAAAGTTTCACATGGGATAAAATCATGAGCCAGAGGACCTCAAGATGCAAGCAATCTAATGGAAGGAAGGAAAGGAGAGCAGACAGCTTACTGATGCCGCTGCCGCTGCTATTACCACTAATAAAACAATCGAATCTCCCCTTTAGCACAATGTGACTTTGAGCAAGTTGCTTACTTGAAGCTCGGTTTCTTTATCTGTAAAATATGGATAGTAGCTGCTTTGTAGAGTGGTTTTAAGGGTTAAAGGAGATATATGAGAAGTATTTAGCACTGTTCCTAAAACAAAGAACTCAGTGACAAGGTTCTACTTATATATTGCTCCTATTACTCATGTTAATCTTACTATTGGAGATATTTTGCTACTGTGTTTATTTGCTAGGTCGTGTCCAACTCCTTTGCAACCCCGCGAACTGTAGCTTGTTAGGCTCCTCTGTCCATGGGATTTTCCAGGCAAGAATACTGGAGTGGGTAGTCAATTCCTTCTCCAGGGAATCTTCTTGACCCAAGGATCGAACCCACACCTCCTGCATTGCAGGCAGATTCTTTACCACTGATCCACCTATAATGATTTGTTAAAAAAGTGTTTATCCCCATTTTGCTTGTGGACTAGTTAGTACATTAAAATACACTGACATCTTAAAAAAGTAATCATACCATTCACTATATATGATAATTATAAATGAATGCCAAGTAATCTGTCTTTAAGATATTATTTTTTAGTAAAGCAGTTATCCTACAATTAAAAATAAACTAAAAGAAGATATTTTTATATACCTAGTTCTCTCCAGGTAAATTGATGTTAGTATGATATGTCTGTTCACAAAAAGACCAAAGGAAAGGAATATATGGTGTATCCCATTTCCAGCTTCCGTGTTGGGTATTAAATCCATTACTCAGTACAAAGGTTATGATAGGTTCTAACAACTACATGTCCAGTGTAGACATATCTAAATATACATGACAATTTTCAAAAGCCATAATCAATCAAGAGTCTAATGTCTAATCAAAGATACACAAAATGACCAAAGTACCTGTATAATACATCAGGAATGTTGGTACACTTATCAAGTGTAGTTTTCTCTACAAGATTTTAAAATACAGACAGTTACTGAAGGTGTCTTGGCTGTCCTTTTACTCTTTGTTGACACAAAGAATTAAAATCTGCCCTCACTGTAACTTTCATCCCTGTCTTCATGGTGATGATACCAGTGAATACCAGTGAGACAACGTTGACCTGACTGACAGCTACTGTGACTGTGATGCTTGTTTCAGGCTGAGGAACACTGATCCCAGCCTGCCAGCTGCATCCGAGGCAATTTTGAATTGCTGAGCAGAAAATGATCTACCCCTTCAAGAAGCAGTTAGGACTCCTGGCCATGGGATCGTGGCAAAACATGCCTTATTGGCGAGCCATTGTTGAGTTTGAGGCAGAAAGGGGCGGTCTAGGAGGCTGTCACACACCAGAGCTCGTTCCCAGGATCTGAAGGTGATGCCTAGGATTCTAAGGGCCCAGCTGTCCTCGCAAGTGCCTTTCAAACATGTGGGCTGAAAGTCCCCCTGGAGCGATAGAACACGATATTTTCAACCTTTTAAGTGGAGTGTGTCCCTTAGTAATTACATGTATCATAGAGGATAGAAAAATATTACTGTAAAAATGCTGAGAATATAGCAGCATCAAACTTTGTTTCCTACGTCTATTTTTTTTTTTTATTATTGTTTTTGCCATACATTGTCATGATATCACCATGGGTTTACATATGCTTCCCCTCCGGAACCCCCTTCCCTCCTCCCTCCCCCCCAGGAAATCTCGCTGCACCAGCCCCGAGCATCAATCCTGGGCTGGCGATTGATTAGACACATGACAATTAACATGCTTCAATGCCCTTCTCCCATATCATCCCACCCTTACCCTCATCCACAAAGTCCACGGGTCTATTCTATACATCTGCGTTCCTTTTGCTGTCTCGTATGTTGGGTTCTCATTACCGTCTTTCTAAATTCCATATATATATACAGGTGTTCTTTTTAAAACTACAAGACATTTTTGTATTTTTAAAAGAAAAAAAACAAATATTAAAGCATAGATGTGGAATCTAGAAAAATGGTATAGATGACCTTATTTGCAAAGCAGAAATACAGACATAGATATGGAGAACAAACGCATGGACACCAAGGGGGCAGGCAAGTGGCGGGATGAACTGGGAAACTGTGACTGACATGTATGTATACATGATATAAAACCAATAACTGATGGGAACTTACTGTATGGCTCAGGGAACTCTACTCAGTGTTATGTGGTGACTGGAATGAGAAGGAAATCCCAAAAAGATGGGACATATGTTTTCTAGGTGGCGCTAGTGGCAAAGAACCCACCTGCCAATGCAGGAGATAGAAGAGATGCAGGTTCGGTTCCTGAGTTAGGAAGATCCCCTGGAGAAGGGAATGGCTACTCACTCCAGTATTCTTGCCCGGAGAATCCCCTGGACAGAGGAGCCTGGCAGGCTACAGTCCATTGGGTTGCAAAGAGTCAGACACGACAGAAGCCGACTTAGGACTCATATGTGAATGTATATAGCTGATTCACTTTGCTGTACAGCAGAAATTAACCCAACACTATAAAGCAACTATATTCAAATAAATAAAAATACAAAGATGAAGCAGTAATTAGGAAACTTTATTTCTTTTTTTGCACTGGTTATATAAACTGCATTTGAAGTTTTTAAGAAATTTGGTACACTGTTGAAAATGCTTACTAATTTACTGGGTGACAAAAAAATTTTTTTAAAGCTACATTTGTGCCTTGAACATTTTGACTGATTAATTCATTTATGTTTGTTTTGATGAACGACAAGAGGAGTGTTGTGTGATGGTTTTATTGATAGAATGAGAAGAGAAAGAAATATAAAAAATTAAGAATGTGCAAATATAAGCAAAGGCATCAATTTTGAGGAAAAATGCTTAATTCAGTATCTTAAATATATTTTCTCCACTGGGGTAAAGATATCCAGTAATTACATACTGCACAAGAGAGCTATAAATCAGCAAAGAGCTGAAGCTTTTAAAGCTGTAACTCTTTAAAAATATTTCAGCATCATTATTATATTAAAATAATGTGCTAATGTATTACTTTGAGGGGACTGGAGCTCCTAATATAATGAATAAGGCCATGGTTTGCAAGTATTTAGAAGAAAATAAATGATTACATCAACTTTGAAACTGTGCCCATGGATATAAAAGTGGCTCAGAGATTTGTGGTTAATTGAATTGGGACATAGGAGAGAGATAGTGACACACTACAAAATGTGGAGACAAGACTGACAATCTAAGTGTCCATCAACAGATGGATAAAGAAAATGTGATACACACATAAACATAAACACACACAATGGAATAGTACTCAGCCATAAAAGAGAATGAAATTTTGCCATCTGTAGCAACATGGATGGACATGGATATCATTATGCTAAGTGAAATAAGTCCAACAGAGAAAGACATATACTGTGTGATCACTTATATCTAGAATCTAAAAATAAAGCAAACTTCATTTAATGAATTAAACAACAAAAAAGAGACACAGATAAAGAGAATAAATGAGTGGTTATCATTAGGAAGAGGGATAGGAGGAGGAACAATACAGGAGTAGGGGATAAAAGAAGGGTTAATTTGGGATTATATGAAATTAAGTTTGTGAAACTTTTGAAAATTGTAAAGCACATTAAAATTTAAAGAATCTTTCAGTCAATATTAAATAATATAAATATTTGAAAAGTGATGTATGTGCTACCCAGTGAGTTTTTTCATCTCTATTAAGAGCTCATAGCCAGGAAAATGCTGTTACAATGTGATAATGTCAGATAATGTGATGCTGGTTTCTCTAGAAACTATGCTCTTGTGGAGTTTTAACAAGTATAATAAACGGACCAGGGTCTGTTCTTATTTCCAGTACTATTCAGAGTGGAAGTGTTCCTATACACTGGGATGAACTATTAGATTCCATTGTTTATCACTGAAAAGGGGGCAATAAGACCTTGTAATACTGTGTGTTCTGTTGTGTCAAACTCGTTGCAACCCCAAGGACTGTAGCCCACCAGGCTCCTCTGTCTATGGGATTTGCCAGGCAAGAATACTGGAGTGGGTTGTCATTCCCTTCTCCAAGGGTTCTTCCTGACCCAGGCATAGAAACAACCTATGTCTCCTGCATTGGCAGGCAGATTCTTTACCACTGTGCCACTGAGGGCACTCTATAATGCTATAATACCATGCAAAATTATCTTTTAACCTCTTGGATTATTTTGGTTTTTCATTCAGATTGCCATACAGAGTTCATAATTTTTTCAACAGAGTGGAACAACTGCAACCACCTTGCAATGTAAATTTTAAGAAACTAGAATTCTGAACAGATAGTCAGTCTGTTGTCAGATAGACTGAATAACGTGAATGGGTCCTTTTGAGGCTTGATGTACAAAACTGAGGACGAGACTCTGGATCTTGATCACCCTGTACAGGTACGATGGCCTTAGCAAACACTTGTCTGTAGAGACAGCCTCTCTATATTTGAAAAGCTCTTAACTATGACACATAGTAAATTAAAGTGATTTATATTTGCTATTACATACATAAGTAGCCTGAACTCAGTATTAAGCCAAAAAACATAATAAGCAAGGTGCATCAGCTACTTATTGCTCCTGTTGTAAAGTCCTTTCCAGATAGTGGCATAAAACAGCAGTGGTTTAGTGTCCTATGTAAGTCTGCACATTGGAAATATGGGCGGTCCTTCTGCCGGCCTAACTGGGCTCACTCATGGAGCTTCAGTGATCACGTCACTTGACAGGGCTGGAGGCTTCTGGTTCTGTGTTGCCTGTTGTTTGGGAGCACCTCAGTCTCCTCCATTAGGGCCCTTCCCTCACACTCTACTGAATGGAATCAATCAAAAGGCCAGCTGAGTCTTAAGGAGTTGGAGAAACATACCCGACCTCCTGCTGGTAGAAGCAAAAGGCAGCATCAGAAAGGGGCATGCATAGAGCAATTTTCTTCACTGGAGGCATACTTCATTCACAATACTCTCCATGGCCTTCTGCTCTAGTAGTTCCCATGGTGCCCTTCACTGCCTGCACAGCATCTCATATCAATATGCTACTAAGGAATCATGCAAGATCAAAGCGGGGCAACATGGAAAGCAGAGGGCAGGAGTTATGGTAGTAATCGAAGAGTTATTCATTGTTGTTTTAAATCCAAATTTCTTTTTAAAAAATCATAGATCTATGTTGACCTTCACATAGAACAAATTCAGTCAAATGGATCAAACAATTAAGGGAAAAATAAACTCTGAAAAGTATTCCATAAAGTAAGGCATTCAGGGAAGTAAATGCCTATTATAAAGATAAAATACAGAATTTGCATTTAAAGACACCTACATTGAACATGGATTTCACAAATCAATACTTCATGCAAACCTTAGAATACCAAATATTGTCCCAGCTACCTTGTTCATGCTCTTGTTTCTGTTTAGGAACAAAAATATTTCCTGGCTCTAAATAAAAACCAATTTGCATCAGGAAAAAAAAATCAAAAAGCTTATTTTCCCTGTTGTGATGAAACAAAAATTTTTCAAATTGCTTTATAAACAGAAACAAATAACAGATAGGATAGTTTTTGTTGTTGCTGATACTGTTGAAACTGAAAGAAAATACAAAGAATGAAGAGTGTTAACAAATTTTCCAAAGACAAAGAAATACTAGGTATCAGGGAACTACTTAACAGTAGCTAGAAGGAAAATGGTAATGACATTGGTGGTTGATGTCGATGGTGGTTCCCAGGTCCTGAACAACTTCTGCTGTTCTGTCCTTAAACTTCAAACAAAGTAGGTGGGTACCACTGGAAATAGTTGCTCAAGAATCTACAATAGCTTCCTTTGAACCAACGAATCAAACCCCTCCTTGTGGGAACACAGGAGCCTCTATAGGAGCTCCTTCTGGAAGTGTTCAACCTGGTCTGACAAAACTTCCCAGAAGGAGCCCCCATTCAGTTCAGGCAGCCATCTTCACACTCAACATCCATCAGGCTTCCACCATCCACCTGCCTGGGCTCACACTACTCCTCCCTGGAATAGGTCAGGTGCCCAATTTCATCTTCAAATTATTCAAATCCTATGTGTTCAAGATCTGCTCACCTGGAACACCCTCTATTAAACTCTAATTGTTCTAGGCAACACTGAACCTCCCTTTCCCTTTGAGAACTTTTGGAGTTGATCATATGCAATAATAATTACTGGGGCTTCCCCAGTGGCCCAGTGAGTAAAGCATCCACCCGCAGTGCAGTAATACATGAGATGCTGGTTCGACCCCTTGACTGGGAAGACCCTCTGAAGGAGGAAATGGCAACCCACTTAGTATTCTTGCCTGGAGAATCTCATAGACAGAGGAACTGGTGGACTACAGTCCGTGGGGTCATAAGAATCAGACATGACTGAATGACTAAGTACAGTCTACCAATACCTAGCTGTGTAGCTTTTTCTTAGGAAACTTTTGGAATGGAAAATATGCAATAATAATTATTAGAGAAACAACAATGCCTGTTACACTGGGTGCTTTCTCTGTGCTAGGAAGGTGGGGGATGGATGTCAGATTTTGGTTTTCCCACTTCTGTTCTTTGTCATCCCTATTTCCTACTGAACAATTAATTTGCCTAGTGTGTACAGCCTAGAAGTGAGGAAAATTCCAAGAGACTCTCTTCCAGTAAAAAACTGAGGAGCCAGATCTTTCTTTCCTTGTCCCAATACCTCAAAGGAAACAAGCATATACTTCTTACTGGAGCCAGTGATGCAAGGACTAGCAGAATGCCCGGAAGTCATTCATCTGAGCAGCAGCCGCCGCCGGCTCAGTGTTCTTAGCAGACTTTCTAGTCCTGTTCAGCTGTTTCCTTCTGCTTCCTGCTTCTTGTCTCTGTGGTTCTTGACGTTCCTCTTTCTGCTCTGGACAGCCTTCCACTTCAGCCTGGGAATCCCCTGAAACTTTTCAATACACTGCGTCTCTTCAGTGCACCTGAACTTCTTTCAGCTCTTTGCAGCCCAGGCTCATGGTGCAGCCACACAATGTAGACAGTGTGGATGCTGTGTGTGAAACCCCAAGTCACAGATACTGGCCAGAGAAAAGCGACTCAAAACAGTTTCCTATATCTGCACTCAACGGCTATGTGGTAAAGCGTCTGCCTACAATGCGGGAGACCCGGCTTCAATCCCTGGGTCAGGAAGATCCCCTGAAGAAGGAAATGGCAACCCACTCCAGTATTCTTGCCTGGAAAATCCCATGGATGGAGGAACCTGGTAGGCTGCGGTCCACGGGGTCGCAAAGAGTCGGACACGACTGAGCGACTTCACTTTCTTTCTTTAATTCAGAGCATTGTTAGTCACTTCAGTATTTCTTCATTCAGTTTAAGATCTCACCCTGTCTGCAATCTCAGGGTTGCTTCTAGGTCATGGGGCTTACAAGACACAGGCTGGGCAGGGAGAAGATTCTGTCTCTCTGTACTTGTTACCAATCCCTGCTGGCAGGCAATCCAATGCCTCATTTCCTGTATGGATCCATGGCAGTCTTTACGGGCTACAGTGTGTCCACTCCCTTCAAAGTCCCAGGCTAGGGCCCTAAATCTCAGTACCAATGAACATGCCTGTATTTAGAGACAGAGCCCTCACAGAGGTGACTGAGTTAAAATGAGGCCATTTACATGAACCTGAAGAGCATCTGACTGGTGTCCTTATAAGAGGAGAAAATTTAGACATAACAGGGTTATGTGTGGCACAGAAAAAAACATTATGCACAGTAAAAAGCAGTCATCTGAGAGCTATGGAGAGAGGTATTAGGAGAAATTTAACCTGCCAACACCTTGATTTCAGCCTCCAGGACTGTGGGGTATGCGTTTCTATTGTTTAAGTCACTCCGTCTTTGGTTCTTCGCTATGGCAGCCCAAGCAGACTGATACAGCCATCTGCTAAGTTGCTTCAGTCATGTCCAACTCTCTGCGACCCCATGGACTGTAGCCTGCCAGGCTCCTCTGTCCATGGGATTCTCTTGGCAAGAATACTGGAGTAGGTTGCCATGCCCTCTTCCAGGGGATATTCCTGAACCCAGGGATCAAACCAGCATCTCTTATGTCTCTTGCATTGGCAGGTGTAGCCCTATGTTAACTTTATACAAATGATTATTGGTTTTTGTTCTGAGATTTCTGTTTGTTTTGTTTTGTTTTGCCTGAATTGCACAGCATGTAGGATCTTAGTTCCCTTACCAGGGATCAAAGTCAGGCCCCCTACAGTAGCAGCGTGGAGTTTTAACCATTAGACCGCCATGGAAGTCCCTATGACTATTGTTCATATAAAGTTGTTAATTCTGGAAATCCTTAAGACCATCATACTAGTAGGCTGGGGTAAAACTGAGTCTGGTGTGGTGTCCTGTTCAGAATGGCCACCTAATAAATGTTTCTTTAATAATTGGTGCAGAACACGATTGACATTAACTCACGGTTTGCTGCAGGCAGCAATAGTTTGTCATTTTTTAAAAATCTTTTTATTTGAAAGAAATGAGCAAAAAAAGAGAGCCAATTTTCCAACTGTGAAATGAGCAAAATATTGCTGGACAGCCAACATCTGGTATCATTTAAGTCTGAACTGGACAGAGGGGGGAAAAAAGAAGATTATACCAGAGGGAACAATCCTGAATTTAAAGGAGGGGAAAAAAAAAAAAAGATGACACAGTTCATCTCTTCAGTGACTAAACACCCTCCACTTTCATATAGCAACACTACAAACTAACAGTTTATCTCCCTTCAGCTCTGCATTTCACTGTCCAGTAAGGAAACTCTTAACGGCAAAAATGCTAGGGTTCTATTTTCCCAGAATGATGCCAAGTAAAGTTGCCTTAACCCTTCCAACTCTTTAACAAGCTACTCTCCAAGGCTGCCACTGGTGAACATGCATTAAATTCAAGTGGAGGAAATGGGCGATGGTTGTTTTTTTTTTTTTTTTTCAAGAAAGTAAGGAGGGAAAGAATGTCCTTTCCATGTCAATGTGTATGATTACCAGGAAATTTGAGCAAATTAAATCAACTTGTGTTGGGTGTACAGATGTTGCAGATAATAACTCCCATGTAAATCAGTAATGACTTCACCTTTTCAACATTGTAGAAGGGACCAGAATTCAGTATATTTGCAACATAGCCACATGCATACCATGTGCAGAAATGTCAATTTCATAAGTGCCTCCTAAAGGCTGACTTGCATAAGCCTCAGGCAAGAAGGACAAAGTGTCACATCCCTTTGCCTTTTAGCATGGAATCCTTCACCTGTCTCACAGAGTTTATTCTGGGCTCATTCATAAGCATTTTCACTCTAGCCAGAGACTTAATGATCCCTTTGTGCAATTATGATATCACTCTTTGTTCTCTATGACTATACTAAAATGCTATGAGTTATAAACTTTATTACATAGCTACAATAGTGACACTAAAATTTCAATGAATACACTAAGGTTGGAAGCTGACAGGCTATAGAGACAGGTCTATTTTGGGGAAAGCTAGATTATGGAAGTTAAAATGTCAAATGTATGGGACAAAGGTGGAAGCATTACTTTGATTAGTATATAAGAAATTTCTATTTCCTATAACTGATGTTCCTGTGATTTAAGATCTCAATTTCCAAGTGATCTTAGTTATTAATGTGGTTAGAGGTAATTCTGGGCAAGGAAGTGCAAATTTTAAGACTTTGCAATTATTGGAAAGAAAGAAGCAGTTAAGAGTTTAGCTACTGTTCTTTAGGACTATGTATCTACTTCTATATATACACAGATGTGTGCATATATGCACCTTTATATATGTGTGTGTGTGTGTTTATATACACATGTTTATGCATGTAAGTGTGTATATATACCTGTAAGTGAATATATATATGGGGCTTCCCTGGTGGCTCCAATAGTAAGAAGAATATGCCTGCAATGGAGGAGACCTGGGTTAGATTCCTGAGTTAGGAAGATCCCCCGGAAAAGGGACTGTCTACCCACTCCAGTATTCTTGCCTAGAGAATTCCATGGACAGAGGAACCTGGTGTGGCTATAGTCTATAGGATGATGACTGAACAATATATATGTATATATATATGAAAGATGACAACTTTCAGCAAATTTTAAGTGTTTTCTTAGGTAATAATGCCTATATACTCACTCATCAGTTGTCTGTTTCTTGTTGGAGAATAGAACTATGTCTCATAAATCATTGTGAGTTTGCCAACAAAAATACTCCTTTCTCCACTCCCCCTACTGAGAGAAGTCACGTAGGAGGACATGGTTGAAGCCTGATGATGGAACTGAGCTATTAATACTGAATCCCCGAACAAGACATGCTTCCCCATTCAGTCCCTGCAGCCCTCCTTTCCCCAGGAGCACAGTTTCTGAGGAAGCAGAGGAATCCAGCCCTCAATAGCAACTGGTCCCTTGGCAGATGGAAGGGCTGAACAGAGCATACATCATTTTTCCAAATTCAATCAGATCAGTCACTCCACCTTCCCAGGAATGACTTTAGTCAAGGAGTGGATGTCAGGAGTGGGGCTGAAACCTATCCACTTTAAGAGCCCTGGTTTATTTGATAACGAAATGAATTATGATATAAAAAAAGCAGATACATTCTTGCACAATTGTTTCTTTAGGTTAGTCATGTGCCATCTTACAGGACAGCCGTACAGATTTCTGAGTTAACCTTGTAGTGGGAAAACAGTTGACTGTTCTCATATTAACTGCTGGTTGGAAGTAAAGTTTCAGAGAGTGCCTGACTTCTACTCACTAATACTCATCTTCGTATCACCAGTCCAGGGAACAGGCCAGGCACTCATTAAACGTTTGCTGAACTGAACTGATACACAGCACTGCTTCCGAAAATTGATCTGTAATAACGCATAAGTCTGTGGCACCAAGAATGGTGGATAACAGTATTAACCCAGGTGTTAGACTCCTGTGGTCAAGCATGAGCCCACAATGTACTAGATGACGGCTTGGCAGGGGTTACTCAGCCCCTCTGTGCTTCTGTTCTTTCACATGTAAAATTTAGATGTGATGGTATCTACCTCAGAGTTTGTGGTACAGAATACAGAGGTAGTACAGACATGACATAATAACTGGCAATGGTCATTTTATGAAAATTTAATTTTATTACACTTTATCAAAATATATGATAAGATCAGAAACTATAAAACTCTTAGAGGAAAACAGGCAGAACACCATATGACATAAATCACAGCAAGATCCTCTATGGCCCCTCTCCTAGAATAATAGAAGTAAAATGAAAAATAAGTAAGTGGGACCTAATTAAGCTTTTGCACAGCAAAGGAAACTATAAACAAAGTGAAAAGACAGAATGGGAGAATAGGAGAATATAATAGCTAAGGGTTAATTTCCAAAATATGTAAGCGATTCATATAACACATCAGAAAAACAAACAACTCAATCAAAAAGTGAGCAAAAGACCTAAACAGGCATTTCTCCAAAGAAAGCATACAGATGGTTAATAAATACATGAAAAGATGCTCAACACTGCTCATTATTAGAGAAATGCAAACTGAAACTACAATGAGATATCACCTTACACTGGTCAGGATGGCCATCATCAAAAAATCCACAACCAAAAAGTGCTGGAGAGGGTGTGTAGAAAAGGGAAGCCTCTTGCACTGTTGGTGGGAATGTAAATGGATACAGTCACTACAGAAGACAGTGTGGAGACTCCTTAAAAACCCACCATATGACCCAACAATACCACTTTCAGGCATATACCTTGAGGAATCCCAAACTGAAAAAGACACACGTACCCCAATGTTCATTGCAGCACTATTTACAATACCTAGGACATGGAAGCAACCTAGATGTCCACCAAAGGATGGATGGATAAAGCAGCTGTGGTACATATAGACAATGGAATATCACTCAGCCATAAAAAAGAATGCATTTGAATCAGTTCTAACGAGGCAGATGAACCTAGAGCCTATTATACAGAGTGAAGTAAGTCAGAAATGAAAAACAAATATCGTATATTAACACATACTTCTTTGGAATCTAGAACCATGGTACTGATGAACCTATTTGCAGGGCAGCAATGGAGACTCAGACACAGAACAGACTAGGGACACGGCAGAGGGTGGGGTACGGGGGCAGGAAGGAGATGATGAGACAAATGGAGAGAGTAGCGTGAGACCACGTACACTACCACAGCCAGAGGGGATTTGCTATATGACTTAGGGAATTTAACAAACTAGAGGGCTGGGAAAGGGTGGGAGGTGGGAGTGAGGTTCAAGAGAGAGGGAACATATGTATACCTATAGCTAATTCATGATGATGTATGGCAGAAACCAAACAAATATTGTAAATCCATTATCCTTCAATTAAAAATAAAAGAATTTTAAAATATGTGAAGTCATAAAATGACTTCAGAACTATATATACACTTAACTGAGACTGAATTTCGTTATGGGTCCTGACCATATGGAAAATATTTAAAAGGACCTATGTAGATGGTAAGAGAATAATATTTGATGCTACTAAAAAATTACAGAAACTTCTTTTTCTAAAGAACCCATAGAATCACTGATGTTTTAATTTTATATATTTATTTTGCTAATATTTGGCCATATGTATATTGCACTTTGATAAATGTTGTAATTAGTGGTTTCAGTCCTTTGCAGCAACGATGATTTATGTAATTAGGCAGACTAGGGAAATACCTAGAATGGAGAACTTTGTAGTATATGCAACAAACTATGAACACATTTGCTGTTCATATATGTTTTTCACATTTGTTGTTTTGCATATGAACATTTCATATGTGAAATGTTCACACATGAACATTTTAATTGTATTATATTTTAGAATTTTGATATTTAGACTTGTTGCTTAGGGATAAAATAATTTGCTATTTTTCTGTCTATCAAGAGGAACAGATTTTGCATAGATTTGAGACTGGTTAAATTATAATGATTTGCAACAAAATCAGAGGAGAATTAAGTTTTGTAACTGGTAAAAAGAGGCCTGAAAAACAAGATAGAAAATAATGTTCCTGAAAAGAAAGATTTCCGGGGAATGTCCCAGCAGCAGCAGCCAGAGGTAATCACTGAAGATACATTTGATTAAGGGCTCATGGAAGACTGTTCTCTCCTTACCAGAATATACTTTGAGCTCTATAAATCATTTTGAGGTCATTTAATATAATAATCCAGATGTTTAAGTTCCCTTAGGCCATTTTGGTTGTCCTTTACTTTCCCAACCAAGTAGGATGTCTGGAGAGACATTCTTGTTCTATAATTAGTGGGAAATGTATCTTTTCCTCCACTAACTCTAGGCTGGGGGCTTGGTATACCTTACGTTTTTTTCCTGATAAATTGTTTTCTTCTATTAGAGTTTTCTGTTCACTAAATTATTGATTCTACTCTAATGACTGCTATGCCCTCTTTCTGTACCATGTCCTAATACACCAACACTACCTCAAGGATAGATTACTCAGAAGAGATTTTTCTCAAATTCTAATTTAAAAAGAGGGATTTTAAAATGCTGATTTACTATCAATATCTGAAAATAGAAGACTGCCATCCTAAGAAATCAAAACCCTTTTCTCTTTCTAGCTGTCAACCCTCAACCATCACGCTTTTTTATTTTTCTTCTTTAACTATTTTTATGTCAAATACAAGTAGCTTTACACTACTCACCAGAAAGAGTTTTTCAGCACGCTATCTGAATGGGAGAAAATTTACTAGTTCCTCCATTACATAAAAAGCTGTCTATCCCTGAATCTAACACTGTTGTAGTAAATGCACTGGAAGGAAATGAAAAATGGAAAATGACATTTTCCTGTTAATCAGGTTTTTTAGAATCTCCTACCAGTTTCTGAATACAGAAATGCAGCAGTGAAAATCCACTGTTTAGAGCATACCCTCAGAAGTCTAAAGTTATTGTAAATTGTCAATGTGAATTATCTCTGTGATTGTGTGCAAGTCACTCAGTCATATCCAGTTCTTTGTGATCCCATGTACTATACAATCCATGGATTTCTCCAGGCCAGAATACTCGAGTGGGTAGCCTTTTCCTTCTCCAGGGGATCTTCCTAACCCAGGGATCGAACCCAGGTCTCCTGCATTGCAGGCACATTCTTTACCAGCTGAGCCACAAGGGGAATTATCCCCATAGTAGACTGTAAGATCCTTGAGTTCGGCATTCAGTTTTGAGTAATAGTGGGCTGGACCATTGTACCTCAAAAATAAGCCAATATGACTAAAAAGTAACAATATCCTGTACATTGTGCCTTTAATAAAAAACATTCTGAGTGAATATCAATAGAGGTTATGGAACACATTGAAAACGGAAAATTTTTACTCCTATAGTTATTCATTTATCCTAGATAAAATAACATGGTAAGATCTGAACAACTGAATATAGAGATTTGGATGGTGGTTGACTCAATAGGCACTGTTTACACACCACAAGGTGAACAGACACATGGGTTTTGAAGTGTGTTCTTTGTGTAGAACATCCCAATGTGTGTCACAGAGGGATTTCAGAGACAGGCAAATGTGGTTGCTTGCTCTCCTGAGTCCTGTTGCATGGAGATGATAGCGCAGATCATCACAGTTCACATTTCCACATCAGCAGATAATTTCTATCTCACAAAAGCCGAGAGGAAATAGTAGAGTCCTCTTACTGAATTAGGCCAGTCATCCTCATTATGCAATTGCACAGCAGAACAATGAAGACCTTGAGATATAGAACAGAATGATCCTTTTAGCTGGGTTCTTTAACATCCTGCTACTGAACCGTGCTGGGAAATTACATGCTAGCACATGGAGAGCAGCACTTTCTAATCAGACTTATATGCTCTCAAACACAGTTACTGAAGAGATTCCTTCTTCCATGCACATGATGATAAAGACAGAATCAAATAAGTCACCTTTTCTCTATTTTAAACCTCTCCTATGGAACATGTTACAACAGAAAGCTACTCTTCCATCCTGTGAATGATAAAAAGAACAGGGCCACATATCAAGAAAGACTCATCTGGGTCCACTGGTCTAGGTATAGAGAAAGAAAGAAGGTTTGGGGGCCATATATCCAGGCAGTATCTATAGAAGAGACTTAATGGGCTTTCCAGATTGGGTCAGAGGGAGTTCATGGAGAGTTGGGTCTAACTAGGTCTGTAGGTAGACTAGCAGTGTAGCCAGGCAATAGCAGTGGAGATCTAGATGCTATATTAAGTTTCTTGACCCCTCACTTTGGCTTTTGCATGGCCATCTTCTTCCTCTATCAGCACACAGTCTCTCTTTTGTACACATGCTCTCCTGCTGAATTTCTTCTACCAACAAGGACACCAGTCAGATTAGATGAGGACCATGCTAAAGCTCACCCTTTCATTTTACTACTTCTTTAAATACCTCATCTCCAAATATAGCCACATTTGAGGTATCGAGAGTTATGGGTTTAATATGTGAATTCTGGGAGGGACCCAAGTCAGCCCATACCAGCCGCCAAACAGCCCATGAATGGGAAAGGCAGAAGTGTAACCTGATCCCTGACTTGTGATAAACTGATAAATTTCACATAACACAGAACATTTATTCAAATATATAAGAATCTGCTCAAAGGCTGAAATCCTGTTTCCATGGCATGGACAGTTCATCTCATCTATACAGAAGAATTCCATGAGAAGCTCTTTCAAATAATTTGGGAAAATAAAGCTGTTCTCAAAAGAATGCAGTAGTTTGAGGCGATGACGGCATAATTTTAAACAAATACTCTGCTTAATGGGCCACTATAAGAAGAAATTCAATATTCAGTTCAGTTGCTCAGTTGTGTCCAACTCTTTGAGACCCCATGAATCACAGCATGCCAGTCCTCCCTGTCCATCACCAATTCCCTGAGTCCACCCAAACCCATGTCCATCTAGTCGGTGATGCCATCCAACGATCTCCTCTTCTGTCGGCCCCATCTCCTCCTGCCCTCAATCTTCCCAGCATCACAGTCTTTTCAAATGAGTCAGCTCTTCACATCAGGTGGCCAAAGTAATGCACTTTCAGCTTCAACATCAGTCCTTCCAATGAAACCCAGGACTGATCTCCTTTAGGATGGACTGGTTGGATCTCCTTGCAGTCCAAGGGACTCTCAAGAGTCTTCTCCAACAACACAGTTCAAAAGCATCAATTCTTCGGCACTCAGCTTTCTTTATAGTCCAACTCTCACATCCATACACGACCACTGGAAAAACCATAGCCTTGACTATACGGACCTTTGTTGGCAAAGTAATGTCTCTGCTTTTTAATATGCTGTCTAGGTTGGTCATAACTTTCAATATTAAGTCTGCACAAATTCCTAATTCTAGTAGCTAACAATAGCATTTTATTCTCTAGGTAAGAAAAAGTAAAATTTAAATCTTGCAACAAGTATTTACTGAGTCCAACTTTGTATGCAGTCCTATATGAAGTGGTATATAAAATGAAGCTAGAAAACTTTATAGTTTAATATGGCTCCAATGAGAACATTTATAATGCCCAGACAAGGATTTTACATAGGACAATTTTATAGCCTAATTCGCCCAGAACACTATAGTTTTTTAAGTCTATTTTCCTAGTATCCCCTTTCTCTCAAAAAGTATCAAAATTTGCATGACAATTTCTATGGGCATGTCCAATAAAGAAAAATCAGAAATCTCAGAATACACTTAACGATCAATGATTATAAATGGAAACCAAGTCCAGAGAGCAATAATGAAAAAGCAGGAGAAGAAACCATGAAAATTTCAATTCTGATGCAAAGTTTTCTAACAGTTACAACTGTTTTACACATCACTGTATTCATATTCTTCACTTCTGGCACATAGGTAGCTCAATTCCCATATTAATAATAAATGGAACATAATTTTTACCTCAGGTGTAATTCACTTTTAACTTATGCTTATTTTTAACATCATTACTTGTTCGTCTAATTATTTAAAGTAACTTTAAAACAGTTTACACTCAAACCAAAGCCAGCTCAAATCAAAGGAGACTGGTCATGACCATGATGAAATGTTATAGACCATAAGAGAGCAAACAAGCCTACAGATACAGCACAGAGTGCAGAACATTTCAGAAAAATGGTGCCCTATTAATTCTGAATAAAGATAAATTTGTCTGAATTCATTATTTGGCTTTTGCTTACTCAGGTTCTTTCATCACTTTAGTTCTCTCCATATCTTATTCTTTTTGGCTAGGTTGTTAAAATATAAAATGCAATATTAGCATTTTTTTCTTATAAAGATATAGTTTACACACAAAAATAAACTCATTTTAAGTCTATAGATCAAAGGGTTTTGACAAAATATATACTGACATAATCCCCCCAATCAAGATAAAGAACATTCCCATGACCCCCCAAATTTTCTCATCCCTTTGTAATAAACTACTCCCACCCTTAGTCCCCAGAGGATCACCTGTCTGCTGCTCTCCATCACAACCACTCTGTCTATTCCAGAATTTCAAATACATGCAATCATATAATATTACTTAGGTGTGTGTCTCTTGCTTCCTTCATTTAGAAAAATGTTTTCGATAATCATCCCTGTAGTTATGTATATTAGCTGTCTGTTTCTATTCTTTGGGGTACTTTTTAACTGCATGAATACACTTTTTTTTTAAAAGAAATCCACTTATCTATTAATAAACACCTGTGCTATTTGCAGTGCTTGGATATTATGAAAAAAGCTCTGTCAATAAGACATATCTTTTTGTGTATATGTTTTCACATCTCTTGGGTAACTGCCTACCAGAGGAATTGCTGTGACAAACAGTAAGTATATGCATATTTAACTTACAAGTAGCTGTCAATCTTTCTAGTGTTTGTACATTGCACACTCCCTACAGGAGGGTATGGGAGTGCCACTGGCTTCACGTCTTGGCCAATTTGCTGGTATGTTTCACTAGGCTCAGCTTCATCTTTGAGAGAGAGGAACTTTTAAAAGCCTGTGTGTAAAATCCTAGCTTCCAGAATGAATCCTTTGTCAACTTATGCTTTTTGAAAAATATAAATTATACCTTCAGTAGCCTCGGCTTTTTCTGACATCTCCTTAGGGAGATGGTCTCTCCATGATTCAACAATCTGACATTTTTAAGGGTGAACTTCAGTGTGCCCTTAAACACAAGTTACACAGAAGACCTATACAAAAAAGGTCTTCATGACCCAGATAATCGTGATGGCATGATCACCAACCAGAGTCAGACATCCTGGAATGTGAAGTCAAGTGGCCTTAGGAAGCAAAACTATAAACAAAGCTAGCAGAGGTGATAGAATACCAGCTGAGCTATTTCAAATCCTAAATGCTGTGAAAGTGCTGCACTCAATATGCCAGCAAAATTGAAAAACTCAGCAGTGGCCACAGGACTGGAAAAGGTCAGCTTTCATTTCAATCCCAAAGAAAGGCAATGCCAAGCAATGCTCAAACTATGGTACAATTGCATTCATTTCACACGCTAGTAAATTAATGCTCAAAATTCTCCAAGCCAGGCTTCAGCAATACATGAACCATGAACTTCCACATGTTCAAGCTGGATTTAGAAAAGGCAGAGGAACCAGAGATGAAACTGCCAACATCTGGTGGATCATTGAAAAAGCAAGAGAGTTCCAGAAAAACATCTATTTCTGCTTTATTGACTATGCCAAAGCCTTTGACTGTGTGGACCAAAACAAACTCTGGAAAATTCTGAAAGAGAT
This sequence comes from Antilocapra americana, assembly GCA_007570785.1. Lineage (NCBI taxonomy): Eukaryota > Metazoa > Chordata > Mammalia > Artiodactyla > Antilocapridae > Antilocapra > Antilocapra americana. The sequence continues at coordinate 10,288,026 of ML660774.1, forward strand.
GGGAATACCAGACCACCTGATCTGCCTCCTGAGAAATCTGTATGCAGATCAGGAAGCAACAGTCAGAAATGGACATGGAAAAACAGACTGGTTCCAAATTGGGAAAGGAGTACGTCAAGGCTGTATATTGTCACCCTGTGATTTATCTTATTTGCAGAGTACATCATGCAAAATGCTGGGCTAGATGAAACACAAGCTGGAATAAAGACTGCCAGGAGAAATATCTATAACCTCAGATATGAAGCTGATACCACCCTTATGGCAGAAAGTGAAGAAGAACTAAAAAGGCTCTTGATGAAAGTGAAAGAAGAGAGTGAAAAAGTTGGCGTAAAACAAACATTCAGAAAACTAAGATGATGGCATCTGGTCCCATCACTTCATGGCAAATAGATGAAGAAGCAATGGAAACCATGAGAGACTATTTTTTGGGTTGACTTTCTCTTCCTGGGCTCCAAAATCACTGCAGGCTGGGACTGCAGCCATGAAATTAAAAGACATTTGCAGTATAGCCTAAAGTCAGGTAGGTTGATTCCGCCAGTTCCATTCTTCTTTCTCAAGATTGCTTTGGCTATACGAGGTTTTTTGTATTTCCATACAAATTGAGAAATTATTTGTTCTAATTCTTTGAAGAAGACCTCTGGTAGCTTGATAGGAATTGCATTGAATCTATAGATTGCTTTAGGTAGTATACTCATTTTCACTATATTGATTCTTCCAATCCATGAGCACGGTACATTTCTCCATCTGTTTGTGTCCTCCTTGATTTCTTTCATCAGTGTTCTATAGTTTTCTATATACAAGTCTTTTGATTCTTTAGGTAGAAATACTCCTAAGTATTTTATTCTTTTTGTTTCGATGGTGAATGGAATTGTTTCCTTAATTTCTCTTTCTGATTTCTCACTGTTAGTGTATAGGAATGCCAGGGATTTCTGTGTGTTGATTTTATATCCTGAAACTTTGCTATATTCACTGATTAGCTCTAGTAATTTTCTCGTAGAGTCTTTAGGGTTTTCAATATAGAGGATCATGTCATCTGCAAACAGAGAGAGTTTTACTTCTTCTTTTCCAATCTGTATTCTTTGATTTCTTTATCTGCTCTGATTGCTGTGGCCAAAACTTCCAAAACTATGTTGAATAGTAGTCGTGAGAGTGGGCACCCTTGTCTTGTCCCTGATTTCAGGGGGAATGCTTCCAGTTTTTCACCATTGAGGATAATGTTTGCTGTGGGTTTGTCATATATAGCTTTTATTATGTTGAGGTATGTTCCTTCTATTCCTGACTTTTGGAGGGTTTTTATCATAAATGGATGTTGAATTTTGTCAAAGGCTTTCTCTGCATCTATTGAGATAATCATGTGATTTTTATTTTTTAATTTGTTAATGTGGTGTACTACATTGATCGATTTACGAATATTGAAGAATCCTTGCATCCCTGGGATAAAGCCTACTTGATCATGATGTATGATCTTTTTGATGTGTTGTTGGATTCTATTTGCTAGAATTTTGTTGAGGATTTTTGC